>OMNZ01028738.1:0-21114 GCA_900303255.1 Lesueurigobius sanzi | reverse complement strand
AAATGCTAAAAACAATAGCCCTCATTCATTGGTGACAAACTCCGACTTCGTAACTGGAACGTCCTCAACTGGGATGTGACGTCATTCCGAGCTACGACTTCCAACTTCCGAGGTAAATGGAACGCAGCATAACTACGACAGTGTGCGCCTGCGGGATCCGAACCGCAAACCCTCCGGTTACAAGCATAGATGGTTACAAGACGACCCACTGTCGCCCCGAATATACAATTAACCTTTTAATATTTTTAAGTTCCATTAAAATGTAGTATATTATTATTTAAATGAGAATTTAGTAACTAAATATTTAGTGACTGAATTAATGACAGCAAATCAAATGTGAGCCATTGGATTTTTGTTTACGTTGGGAACATTTCCTTAGGAACCACCGACGTTCGTCGCTGTTCCTCGTCGGAGGGCAAACACCAGCACACGCGCGTAACAAAACGGCGTGGGTTACGTTCTGTTTTTTTTAACACATCATATTTAGGCTTAAAGTGTACAATGTCAAATATAACGGACGGGACGTGGGATAGTTTACCAGTTAAACTCAATGAGAACATTTTATGTACACTTAAGGAACTCAACTTTACACACATGACCCCTGTACAGGTAGGTACTCCAAAGTAGGCCAACGTGTTTACCAAGCTAAAAATCAAATTACTAATATCAAATTTGCTGTAGTCTGCCTGCATACCCCTGTTCATGGGAAACAAAGATGTGGCAGCAGAAGCGGTAATTCTTTTATTTTTATGTAACAATTTAACTCAACAACTTGACTGAACGTACTCACCAATGTTAATTTGCAGGTGACTGGAAGTGGAAAAACACTGTCTTTTGTTATTCCGGTGATCGAGCTACTGCTAAAGCGTGAAGAAAAGTTAAAGAAAATGCAAGTATGTAAATGTCCATCAAAGCTTTGTTTGCTATGTGGATAAGCAGATTGTATCATATGTGTACAATAATTATGCTGAATCTAAAGGGGGGGTAAGGCAAGAAAATGTCATAACATGAATGGAAGGAGGCTGTTTTAAATGCATCTATAACATTCTAACTGGGCTTACAGTATCATTTTAAAGTCTCATTGAAATACTTTTTACATGAAGTTGAAGGTAAACATGTATGAAATAAAAGACTGTTCTTAAGTGGGAAACGTTCTGTGAATTAAAAATGCTGTTTAGTCCAACCATCCTGTTTTAATAGTCAATGTTTGTCCTCAGGTTGGTGCACTTATTATCACTCCCACAAGAGAACTTGCTCTTCAGATCAGCGAAGTGGTGGAGCTGTTCCTTAAGAGTTTTCCCCAGTTTACGTTAGTGTTGCCTACTTACTTGAACTGTCTTTTCGGTTATTTGTTTTGTTAATTTACTTATCTTTTTTCTTTTTTTTTACAGACAGATCTTACTCATTGGAGGTACTAATCCTATAGAAGATGTGGAGAAATTCAAGGAGCTTGGGTAGGTAGTGTTGCAACTTGCCATATTTAGTTGAACCACCAAAGGCTGCTAATAAAAAGAGTATTTATTTATTTTTAGGGCAAACATTGTGGTAGCAACTCCAGGTCGTCTGGAGGACATGTTTAGGAGAAAGGGTGATGGTCTTGACATGGCAAGCTACGTGAAGAGTCTTGATGTGCTTATCCTTGATGAGGCTGATCGGCTGCTTGACATGGGATTTGAGGCAAGGTAAACAAAAAGCTAAAATGTATTTTCTTGTATTTGAATGTATAGCTAAAGCTAAACTAGGAACAAAAATTAACGTTTGTCTCTTTTTTATTTTTGTTTACCAGTCTGAACACTATTCTCAGTTATTTACCCAAACAGCGGCGCACTGGCTTGTTTTCAGCCACTCAGACACAGGAGCTGGAGAAGCTGGTGAGAGCAGGTCTCAGGAACCCTGTGCGGATCACTGTAAAGGAAAAAGGAGTAGCAGACTCACACACTCAGAAAACTCCTTCAAGATTGGCTAACTACTACACTGTAAGATAATTTTACACCATCAAAAGTCGTTGGAAATGAAAAGCTTGTGCATACACCATGTCTCTTCAGGTGTGTCGGCCAGAAGAGAAGTTTAATAATCTAGTGGCCTTCCTCAGGCAACACAAGCATGAAAAACACCTTGTATTCTTTAGGTATGTTTTTTTAATCTCTATCTAATGTCAAAGTAAATATTGTCTTTAGTGCTGACCTCAATATAATGCCTTCTTCAGCACTTGTGCCTGTGTGGATTACTACAGCCGTGCATTGGAGACTCTTATTAAAAAGGTCAATGTCCACTGCATCCATGGGAAAATGAAAAACAAGCGTAATCAAATATTTTCCAAGTTTCGTACTTTGAAAAGGTGAGTTTATTTTTATTTTTTTTAAGTACTCTTTGCTGTGGCCAATTGTTTACTTATGTGGTTTGTCAGCGGGATCCTGGTCTGTACAGATGTCATGGCTAGAGGCATTGATATCGCAGAGGTGAACTGGGTGATTCAGTATGACCCACCCAGCAATGCCAGGTATTGTATTAAAATGATAATAAATAGGAAAAAAAAAATGTCAAAGAACTGCACTAAATCAACTCTAGAAAACATTGATTACAGTTATGTATTTAAAACGATAATAATGTTAACTATATTGTAGTGCCTTTGTACATCGGTGTGGACGAACAGCACGGATTGGGAACCATGGCAATGCATTGGTCTTTCTCCTGCCTATGGAGGAGTCCTATGTTAGTTTCCTTTCCATCAACCAAAAGGTGTGTTGGACTCGTCACTTTGAATAGATGTGTTTATTAAAAATAATCATAATGAATTTTCCATTGTAGTGTCCCCTACAAAACATGCCTCCAATAAATGACGTGGTTGATGTGCTTCCTAAAGTGAAGGCCATGGCTTTAGCAGATCGTGCGATGTTTGAAAGAGGCATGAGGGCCTTTGTCTCTCATGTTCAAGCCTATGCCAAACATGAATGCAGTCTCATCTTCAGAATAAAAGGTAGATCAAGACTTAAGTCAACACTACTCATTAACCTATTAAATTGTAGTGATTATAATTGAGGTGTCTTCCTAGATCTGAATTTTGCATCACTAGCTCATGGTTTTGCACTTGTACGACTGCCAAAGATGCCCGAATTGAGAGGGAAAATTTTGTCTGATTTCGTTAGAACAGACATAGATACAGACACCATAAAGTACAAAGATAAGAACAGAGAAAAACAGAGACGGAAGATGATGAAAGAGCAAGAGGAGAAAAGGAAGACTTTTTCAGGTAAAAGCTTTGTCAAACACCAGGCCTGGTCTAAACAGAAAAACAAGAGCGAGCGCAGGAAATTGAAGGCAGCCAAACGGAAGCACGATGAGGTATAGCAATTTTTATAGAAGTTTTGAAATGGGGGGTAAAAGTGTATATTATATATACATTATTTTTTGCAGGGCTCTGATGTTGATGAAGAAGAGATGAAGGAACTTTTAAATGACACTCGCCTCCTGAAAAAACTGAAGAAAGGACAAATCACTGAAGAGGCCTTTGAGAAGCAGATTACCGGTCACACAAAGTTAAAAAGCCGAACAGAGCAGTCAAGTTGCAGTTCAGATGAATAGGGTTAATTTCATACAAACTCTCAAACACTTTTTTAAATTTAAATGTTTTTTATTTGAGAATGGTTATGCGATCATAAATAGAGCTTAATAAGTTCATCACTGACAGCTGATGGTGTGAGCACTCCCAAGTCCGTGAATAAGAGTGTGATGAGTGAAGGAGGGGTATAGTCGATCATTGGATGCTCCTCAGACAGATTTTGTACAGTCTTTAGCGTATCTGCTTTGTACTGTCGAGATACAGACTGTTAGAAAAACACTGGCACAAATGTCACATGTGTTTAAGTTGACTTACCTTGAATTTATCCGGCACATCCTGCTGATTTAGCGGATAAAGACGAACAAATTTAAAACTCTCTGCCACGACGTAGAAGGGCTTATTGTGAGCTTTAGAACACAATGCCATCTGATAAGTGCCGATCTAAAAAGATCACAAAATTGTTTAGATACAGTATAAAAACATGTAATTGTTTGGATATGTTATACCTTGTTGATGATTCCCCCACTTTCAACTACGCCTTCTGCACCAACAATAACGAGGTCTACCTTCTCCAATACATATCTAACAAATGCAAAAAATATTATGATGTACTTTGGTTACAATAAAAAGTTTTCTAAATCAGTGGTTCTCCATGTTTTTGCCTTGGGACCGACCGTGAATTAATCAAGACAAGTGTAACATGGGTTACACAAGCTGTGGGACAAAAATATACATTTCAGGGCCAAAAGAGGGCAGCCTTATCGGAAGCATTGATAAGGCTGGCTGTCAAAAGAATTTAACAGTGATTTTACACAGCAAAATGTGATAAGTGAAATTATCTTGAAATAAGTAGTCCTGCCCTTGATTTGTGTAGGCAACATTTTCTGCTAATGGAACAAGTATTTATACAGTTGTGCTCATAAGTTTACATACCGTGGCATTAGTTTACATTTCTTGGCAATTTTTCCCCACACCTGGTTCGTGGTTGTGTGAAGCCATTGTCAAAGAACAGAGTTTACTCTTGAAATCATAATGAAACGGAAACTACTTGTCCCGGATCTAAAATTTACATGACCAACAACTGCCAGGAAAATTGTTCAGGATGTAACTCACTTCAGCTGAATTACAGGACTCTGACAAAATTGGACTCTGAAAAAAGTGGTGTTTGTTTAAAGATGCACAAGATGTAAACTTTTGATCAGGGACATTTGGCTAGTTTCTAGTTGAAAAGTGTAAACAAACTGCTTTTTTGACAATAAATACATGCTTCAACAACCACTTACCATGAGTGAAAAAAAGGTTTTTGTGTTATTCAGATTATTGGAAAATTTGTCAAAAAAACAATCAAACATTCTATCAGGGTGTGTAAACTGAGCACAACTGTAAATAAATATATTTCAAGATAATTTAACTTCTTTCTAAATGACTTTTTGCAGTGTAGTGAAAGGCACATGACCCAATAAAAGTTCTGCTTTCCACGTTCGTGTCCTGCCGACCAGTTGAGAACCACCGGTCTAAATCTCTTACAGTACAGTACATATTTACCCTACTGCTGCATCCAGGACCTCCGTTACTGGGACATTGAGTTTTCTTAGTGCCTCTGCCATCTGTCGTCTGATAAATTAGGGGGGAAAAAGATTAAATAATCATTTCAGCATAACCCCAAGAGTTTGGGCTTTTGTTCACATACCCAGCTGCATCAGGCTGCGATTCAGTGACGTACACAGAGAAACGTTTCTTCTCAGCTGCAGCTTTCTCCATTACCCTAAGAACCACTCTGGAGTAGGAGTGAGTCAGAATTTTCTGTTGAAGCATTTAAGAGAAAATTTCAGCATCAACTTCATATTCCAAACTTGCAGCAGTCCAGTCTGGTAAATTGCATTATTATAATAAAACAAGTTATTGAGTTACTTACAGCACCATCCTTGATGAATGTGTGACACAGTTTAGCAACTTTTGCTCTGGACATGGAGATCTTCTCTAGAAAAAGTTCCCCACGCTCCTCCATGACTTTTTTACATCGAGAGAGATCCTGACAGAAAAGTAATGACACAGAGAATTTAGGCAATATAAATCCTTGCTGTGTTACATGAAAACAAAAAAGTAACAAAGATTCTACTTTTCTTGTGACTGTACGGTCTTAGTACTAATCTCTCTCTGCATCTGCTTGAACCTCATCCATCAGGCTCTCAGAAAGCTAAACTCATTTCTTTCCTTCCTCTACTTCCACTTACATTCAAAAGTTCTGATCCGACTCGGGGCCCTAACACTGAATATTAATTCATCTTCTCAGCCTTAACTTTTTTGTTGGCAACAAGGGTTTGAGAGTATTACAATTTCTTTCAATCTCTGGGGTAGGCAACCCTATATGTGATAGAATTGACAATAAAGCTTACTTTGATCTCTTTGTAAAGGTACATATTTAGTAAGACTAACTTGATGCTCCAAAGATGTAAGGCTTATGAAGCGCAGAAAAAGCTCTCCTGCTGATGACACAGCAACAGAGGAGTCCACTCCTGTCAGGCAGTCAGTGGCAGCTGTCAAGCTCTCTCTTAAACCCAAGATGGTTTCACCTGGACAGGACAGCAGCAATTATGTGAACTGTAAATGACAATGTTGAGAAACAAGTGAACACACCTTTATCTCTCTTCAGGAACTCCAACAGGGTCCGAATGGCAGCAACTGCAGAGGCCATATCTGGGTCTTTGAGCATCTGGTCTTTAAAATATTCCACCAACTCTGCGTGAAGTACATCACACACACACGTTGTGGATGATATTTAAGTAAAATACAGTAATAAAAACTCTTTTCACACAAACAAAAAAAAGAACAACAAGAATAGAAAGTTAACTCACCATCTTTGTTCATTTTGAAGATATGCTTTTTGAAAAGGTATTTCTTAAATGTGTCTGCAAACTTGAGGTGTGGTCACTCACAATACAACAAAGAATTTTAGCTCCTCAAATAAACATTTATTTCAATGTACAGATGGTACAGACTTCAAGTTCTGTTGTTTTAGTCAAACCAGGCTGTTAAACTGCTGCGTTTGCGTGTCACTTATTGATGACGTTTTTTTCCATCATACAGAAGCGACGTGTACGACGTTCATTTATTTTTGTACATTTTGAGAACAACGTTGAGAATGCTATACATTTTAATACATTTATTTATTTGATTATTAATTAATTCGTATTCTGTAGTAAACAAAACAAAACAAAAACCACAGGAACACTTTGTTCTCTCCAATCTGCAAGTACAAAAGCTTCCACAAGAGGGCAGTGCGTGAAACGAAACCCATTTGATCCAGTTCAGTTGCCAACTACATTCTATTAAAAATTAATAAAGTCGAAAATTAAAGGTGACTCTAAATAACACCTGGCCCCAGTGTTAAGAAGACAGTATAGAACCGGCCTGATTTGATTTGTGCTGTGTGGGTGGTTAGGGCATCTTTACCAGGATCAATAACTTTCACAGTGGCCTTTATGACGTTCCAGGATTTTTTAGGGGTTCTGGTAGGTTTCCTCTGTTGATGGAACCATCTCCATGGCAACCCAGTGAAAACCTACCTGTCATCCGAAAAAAAACATTGAACTGTGATGAAAAGTAAAGGCGCCGTGCTTACATACAGCTACTGGGTCAATAAAAGGTGAAACACTCTATCAAGTTTTTTCCGCATAAAAAGTCCCACAATTAAATTAACTATTTGTTGCGAGCGTAATCTTAGACTACAAACAAGTCAATTTGACATTGATCCACATGGAGGGACCTTACAGAGGGTAGACTAGGTAGAGATGCTCTTGGTTGATAGAAGTTTGAGGACTTTGCTGGGGATCCATTGTGGGCAATTGGGCATAACGTTATAATGAATTCCCATCAACTTAACGAAAAGGCGTTCAGTTTTGAGCGCAAAGTTAGCATTGGCGGAGAACAGTCAGTTCCAGTGTAGCTCTATTGCAGCTCTTTGTTCTCCAGTCCACAGTACATACGCAGCGGGGTCCCTCTCCGCCCCGCTCCCGACTCCTCCACCCGCGCATGCGCAATGACGGCTCTGTGCGCTCTACTGTTTTCATTGTGTCTGAGCTGCCGGCGAGCTTTAAAAATATTATACCCACCGCGGCAATGTCGGGCAGGTCAGTGCGAGCCGAGACCCGCAGCAGGGCGAAGGATGACATCAAGAGGGTTATGGCAGCTATCGAGAAAGTTCGAAAATGGTAAGAAAATAGACAAAAATAGGGCTTATCTAAAACGAGAAGGCTTGCTTGTTGGGGGAGGAGAGGGAAGGAGCGAGAAGGAGTGATGAATTTAAAGAAAGGGCATTTGTGAGGGCAAATTACGGCAGATGTACTTGCGGCTCAGGTGCGCTGGGGCACCCAAGTGATGTGACTGTCTGATACCGCCGTACATCTAGTTTACACTTCGGATTTTGTTGTAGATTTTAGCAGCCAGGGTTGAACCCAGAAGCCATTTCGATGCAGTCACATGAAGCCATTGCTGTGCGCTGTTCAGCTCAAAGGCAGCGGCTGGTTTGTGCCCCAGGGCGCACAGAAACGTCCACTTTCGCCACTCGAAACAATTTGAGGACGCGCTCGTGAGCCGTAGTAGTATGGCCCGTATGAGTTTTAAATTAAGCGCTTTGAGTCACCCTTGGGTCTAATTGAAAGAGACTACGTGGTGGGGGTTGGGAGAGGGAAGTGAGCTGCTGAAGTGCATGGCTGGCTGAACAAGTACTGACTGTCTTCTAAAACTTAAATACCAAACTTTATATGGTTTACGCCATTTTTACTCGGAACATATAACGACAATGAATTTGACATGATATTGTTTGTGGTTTTATTTTGGGACCTTTTTATTTGTGTTTTAACAAGTGCAAAGTAAAACAAAGAAAAGTTTGGTAAAGTATATTTTTCGCAAATGAGCCAACATTGGTTTTGTTGTAGGGATACGTTGGCTAAACGAAATTACAAATCGGTCGCATTCAGGCACGTGATCAGGTAGGCCATATTGGATGAGACCTATCAATTGGCCAAATTCTTAATGAGGTCGTTAATTGAAATACTTTATAATGTGTGTTTGATGTAGTTTTGGGGGTCGATACTTTTTGATACATAGGCTTTTAGAAGTATTAAGTAAAAAAAATAAATCTAAATTCCAAAAATTGTCCTTGATGTATAGATGTTTTTTCTTGAATTCACGTATGTGAGATTTCTATCTGTGCAGTACTTTACAAATATAATTTCAAGGTATTCAGTCATTGTCTTGTTTTCTCAGGGAAAAGAAATGGGTGACAGTTGGAGATACGTCACTTCGTATCTACAAGTGGGTACCAGTGACAGAGCCCAAGTCAGATGAAGTAAGTGCTGCCTCTACTAAGACTTTTCATAAGCTACATTTTGTTGAAAAGTATACTTTAATAGTTAATGTACAACATGTGTGTGCTATATGCATTTTCTTCTCCCTTTTTAGAAAAATAAGAACAAGAAAAAAGGTAAAGACGAAAAGTATGGCTCAGCAGTGACAACTCCAGAGAACAGCTCGTCTCCTGGCATGATGGACATGCATGGTGCGTACAGCCTAGGCCTGCTATCAGCACACTTAAATGGTGTTCTTGGTTTTATATGATTGGTCTTTGTGTTTAGATGACAACAGTAACCAGAGCTCGATTGCTGACTGCTCACCAGTGAAACAGGAAAACAGTTGTAGCACCAGCCCTGCCCCAGAGTCCACCCTCATGTCTCATCGGGACAACGGAGAGACAAAAAATGACCAGAGCCCTGACAGCAAGAGGGGTCAGTCCAGTACTATCAATGTGCATGCACAATAGTTAAAGATGCAGTTACTTCAATGTACCACATAGTGTCAGCAAAGACGCAGAGCTGTTTAGAGTAACTTTACCTACTTTTATTGTCTCTTTGTGCGGAACAATTTCTTTAATAACACTACTGGATTTATTTTTCAGGTAAGACCATCTCAGACATGGATAGAGCACAAAGTGCTAAGAGGGACAGTTTGTCCTCGGGGGATAAAGACTCAGACAATAAAGCCACTCAGGTAAACATGGGGTAACTCTGCTCACTCTTCTCAATTACAGAGCTTATGTGTGTTTTTAAACATGTATTTTACAGGTTATTTACTGACACAAACCATAAGGTGCATGTATCAAAATCTTTGCTGTCATTTCCTATTGTTTAATTATAATTATCAGACATAATTTAGAAAACTACATTGGGTTTAGACATTTTTGGATGGTAAATAATGTAAATATCGGTGTGCTGTTTTTCTTACTAAATGATTTGTATCCATGATCAGTTAATCACTTTGTTAACCTGACAAATGCTACTTTTACTATTCAGATGTATGCTTTAAGTCTTGTCATTTTTATGATGGCTTATTTTGGGATTTTACTTGCCCTTTTATAACTGATATAGGCGAAAGAATAATAGCTGTAAAGGCAGCAGCTGGTATTGAGCGAGAAAAACATAATTAGCTGTTTTAGTGTGTGGATGAAGCTGTGGTAGCAGCTGTATTTATGTCATGTTTTTTGTGCTCTTTCCAAGGACCTAGATGACGACATCCCACCCAGGAAGAAAACCAAACTGGAATCCTCATCTCAAGACTACGAGGATAGTTAAATCATGGGCGCTCACGCGGTCTAGATCCTCTTCTGTACCTCTTTCATTAACCCGAGGTAATTTAGGGCTAATGGACACTACTGCTCTCCTCACTGTCCCTTTTCTCACTCTTCAACCTAAATTCAAATACAGGCTGGACATTTCCCCACACATTTCCAAATTGGCACTCCTCTGCCACAAAGGGAGAATGGATATTACCTCTTCTTGCCGTTCCCTCTGTGCTTTCTTTTCTCCTTCATCCATGCAATGCCAAGAGAAGCTCTGAATGCTGGCCCAGGCATCACAGACCAACAATAACCTGCGAATACAAAGACTTTAACACTGGGGATCCCACACTGACTACTGCATCAGTAAGGTTAGGGCAGGGGTGACTGCGACCACTGTTCTGAGACAGCGTTTGATTCTAATGGCTCAGATATTGGCTAACTTGGACTCAGATCTGTGTGTGGGTAACCCTCAATCCTATCTGTCTATTTAGGAGATGTTAAGGGTTATTTTCTATATATATTTTTTCCCTCAGGAGGGTTAATGCACTGTTATAGTAAGTCGCAATCGATCACAGATTTTGCTGCTGTGTGTGTGTCTTTTTTCTCTATCCATGGAATATTTCTCCTGTCATGTCTTATTGAGTTTGTGGTTTGTGCAGAAGGACTATGAGGCCACTGGTCACAACACATTGGACAAGTAGTGAAGTCAGGCATAGATAGACTAGGTCCTAAAGTCGTGCCTTGAGTTGCTATGAAGAAATATACTTTTTAGGTCAAGCAGGTTGATACATTACGTACATTTTGGTGCCATGTTTTTTGCCTTATAATCTGAATCACTTAAGTAATTGTACACAATGCTCACAATGCAACTACATTTGTTTTATTAAATGTGAATGAAACGTTGAACACTATTATCATAATCCACTTTACACCATCTTAATTCATGGTCCTTTTCTACTTAAAGCAGCATTTTTTACTCTTCTTTAAAGTAGAAACCGATCTTTCTTGTTGGCAGATGACGGCGACCAGTGTCAATTTAGACCACAGAGATCACTGAAAGTGTTCCGTGTACCACGACTTACCTCCAATTGACCAAAACCTGTCCATTCATTTAAGCGTCTTTTAGCTCAAACTTTTTAACAATCCTCCTTAAGGTGCTGTCTACTGAACCAATCAATACATGTCTCATTGTGTGGATCTGTCATTAACATTAAGAGCAAGTTACTTGAAGTTTGTAAGGAATAGCATGTATAGTGGTCTTGATCAGATCTCAGAAAATCGACATACTTCGACATGGATGGAGAGAAAAGAACTAATAAGAGAACTGTTTTTGGTTTAGAGGATGGACTAGCATATACCTCATACCCAGTCCAGCAGTGCTGGTACTTAAAATGCTATGTATTGACATTCACAGTTATATACAGCATTATGTACTCTCTTTAAAGGACTTATGTTGTAGCTTTCACCTGATTGAGCCAATAGCTAGTTTGCTCATAAATGTGTTAAAAAGAGCTGTGAGATATAAAATCTTGTGTTTTTCATGGGACCATTTTGTTTCAGTTTAGATTGTGTACAGATGAATGGTTTGGTTTGACTTATTTATTCCATCAATAGTGCTTTGTTTTTATCATGTCAAATTGTTTTCTTAATAAAATTCACAAAAGAACCGAGTGTATATGCATTTAATTCATACATATAAAAATGTTTATAGAGTATAGCTTAGGGAAACTAAGGCCCTAAATCTTTGAATCCAAGCCTGATTGACTGGCTAAAAAAGATAAACTCCAGAGTGTTCACTGACCGAGAGGACGCATAACTGCTGCCAATTTGTTGCTTTCTTTAAATGTTTTTAGGGAAAACATTTTTTATTTGAGAATTGTTCCCCAAACTGCTGGTCCAGCCCTCCTGGCAAGTTCAAAAACCCAATGTTCTAATCCGGGAGCCCGACCCCCTCCCTGCAATTATTTTGCTACCTTTTTGAAATTATTTTTCATTAGAGTAAACCTCGGGCCATCATCACTGGGGACCTTTAGTTTCAACTCGGCCCCGTTCGGTCGCAGGGGCCAAGCCTCATGCGGAAGTCAGTCTGTAAAAAGTGATGCTGCTGTAACATACTGTGTCACACTACAATGAAATTTGGAACAAATAATCCTAACATGATGGACTGTGGCAATATAGCAAGTTGGTGTGTTTTTGTTTTCAAATATCAGACCATTTATTTGGCAAACATCTCAAAAAATAGCATTCACAGTGTCACAAACTGCATTACTGTTTCAATTATAAATAGAAAACATTTCTCATCCATTAGCTTCAAATTAAGCATGATGTAAATAATACAGGGACTTGTATAGCACTTGTAAAGGACACAAAGATGCTTTACATTGAGGATGAATAAAGAAAAAACAAAGGACCGGAGAGTGTACAGTGATTATGGATTACAGTCAGGTCCATAGATATTGGGACAATGACATTTGTTCTTTCATCTGTTTGGCAAAAGTTCTCCAAGCTTAAGTTACATAATTGACACAGACTTAAAGTGCAGAGTCTTAGCTTTAATTTGAGAGTATTCACATCTAAATCGGAGTAAGGGTTCATATTCATGAAGAGTAGAATATAGTAATACATTTAATATACTTTTTTCACCAGGGCACATGCAAATCGGAGTAAGGTTTCAGGAATGACAGCTCCTCAAAATCAATGTGTCTCTTTTTCAGAGGTCCAAAAGTATTGTATTGGGACAGAAGATGAACATCATGATCCACCACTGGACTTTATTGTTTTTTAACTTGTTCTAATCTATGTTTAGCATTTTAGTTCAGCACTTTAGGCAGCTGTAGATGTTTTAAATATGGCATAGAAATTAAGTTTGAAATGACTGGATTTGATGACAGAAATGCAGTTTGGACCTGGCTCAGCAGCTCTGAGGAGCAAACCCAGGCCTCTGTGATGTCCATGGGCTCCAAACGTCTCAGTGACTGCTCACAAAACATTTTCAACACAGTATGAAAAATAGACATTTTAAAGACCGTATTGTATGATGTAATATGAGGACAGTGACACTCTTTCTGATTTGGCCTGTGATGCCCGGCACTGGATTTGAAATGGAAAACACTGAGCTGCAAAGTAAGTTCAGACTTTCTAGAGGTTGGACAAGAAAATCCTATGAAATACCTATAAACTACAACTGTTTTAAACAAGCCACCTTATTTCAGTATTGGGATCAATTCGTACAGTATAACCTTTTATTAAATGTCTAGTTTTCATACTGTTGAAAATATCTTGTGTGTGTGACGTCTGGAGCCCATGGACATCACAGAGTCCTGGGTTTGCTCCTCAGAGCTGCTGGGCCAGGTTTAGGATTGCTCAAACCAGATTAATGGACCATGTTAATACAGAGTTGGATTAGACCGTTCAAATCAGGTATAAACTGGATACAATAAGGATGAAACTGGCTTTGGCTTGGTTTAGCGAGGCCTGATTCTGAACCCCAAATGGGCGGCACGATAGCACAGTGGTTAGTTGGCTAGAAGCAGGGCCCAGCCGAATAAGCAGAGCGGCCCCGCAGTAGTGAAAAACACTTAATAAAATTATCTGCCGATGGAACAAGACTTTTTGCTCTTAAAATAAAAAAACTTCTTGCACTAGAAATTAAATAATAAATCTAAATTTACTTGAAATGATCTGCTTTTTCTTAATTTAGGTGCAAAAATACTTTCCATCGGCAGATGATTTTACTTGTCAAGACACAATTACTCAGAATAAGGTAAAATATTCTGAAGTCAAGCAAATTTAACTCATCAAAATATCACTTTTTGTAATACAGGGGATGTTTTGCCACATAAATTTCCCTCAAATGTCGAATGTCTCCTCAAAATAACTGCAGAATGATCTAGAAAAAAGTAACATTTTATTAAAATTTGTGAAATTTGCCTGTGGGGTTACATTTTTTAAACTTAGATTAAAAAAAAAAAAACCTTTTCAACAACATTGTTATATTATTATTATTTTTTTTTTTTAAATATTGTTTTGATCTAATTTTGAGTATGATTACGTTTGTTTCTTAGTTTACAAAATAAAAAAACTTACCACTGGCACAAATCTAGGGTAAATTTACTAATTTGAAGAAAATCTGACTCATTTCTAGATTTCTTTTTGCAGTCTAACCTACTTTCTTTTATAAACAGTCAAGTTGAAGGGTGGAATTCATTTATTATAATATCTATCTGAAATGAAATTGTTGCGAGGGCCCCATAACATGATACTAGGGCTGTGCTCAATATATCGTATCGGCAATATATCGTTGTGGAACACTTGACAATACGTGTATTGTATTGAGACACCTGTATCGTGATACGCAAATAATGAAATAAAATACATTTTAAATGCTTGTTTAATTCAGAACGTATCACAACAGACACACTAACTACTGCAATAACAGGTTAAACTTGCTGAGCATATTCAGCATTATAAAAACCTGACCATAAGATAATTTTTCATGATTCTTTGTAATATATATGATGCTGTACCAAGATACACTTGTATGGCGGTATGTATCGTATCAAGAAGTTGTTGGCAATACCCAGCCCTACATAATACTGCTTAGGGCCCATTGAATGCTTGGGCCGGCCCTGGTCTAGAAGGTCCCAGGTTCAATCTTGGGGCCATGACGGGGCTTTCCTGTGTGGAGTTTGCATGTTCTCCCCGTGTCCGCGTAGGAGAGCGGGGTACAATCTGACACTGTAAATATGACCACTTTGCAAATATATTTCTTTTGATTTGACTTTATTAGACAATTTTGCCAAACATACAAAACAATGACAAAACAAGTCAGCATCAGAATGGTTTACAGTCTTCAAACCATTCAAAGATGATACATATAAAACATTGCACAAGCAAAACCTTTAAATGCCAATATAAATAGACTTACAAAGTACTATGTCATTAGACCAGGTGAGAAAAATAAAATGAGCTGTTTATTTCTATGGCACAGTGTAAAAGTTCATCAAAACATAACTATTTACAATTTTGTTTAGTTTGAAATTCAGTATGAGATTCAATATGATCCAATATTGTGCTCATTAAATAACTGTTGCCATACAATGTAAGAATAATGTGCACCGACTGATCTAGGATTGGTTAAAGCGCAGAGTGTGTCAAGGAAAAAAGTGTTACAGTGGAAAGTGCAATGCCAAGTTCAAGGTTTAGTTTCGTTAGACCGTCGACATGTGGTTCCACAGTTCTAGCTTATTCTGTTACTGGTTAGTCAGGACGAATAAATAAAAATACTGACTCATTGTGCTACAGTCTTGTCAAACAAAGACGACGAAACGAGTCGCTCTAGTGCAGTGGTCATGTTTTCTTTCACTGGTAAATGTCCAAATGAAACCGTGAAAAAGGTCGACTATGAATAAACCTACAGTGCTGTGAAAAAGTATATGCCCCCTTCTTGAATTTGTATATTTTTTTGCATTTGTTATACTTTAATGTTTCTGATCATCCAGCCAATTTTTGTATTACGCAAAGACAACCCCAGAAAATAAAAAATGCAGTTTCCAAACGATTATTACATTTATTAACCTATCAGACCCTCTGTGGAAAACTTTTGTCGCCTGAGTCCACAGAACATCTCTCTTGATGATCCCCAAGATGGAGACAAACAAATGTTCTGTGGACTCATGTGACTAAAGTTGAACTTTTTGGCAGATCTGCAGCCTGTTGCATCTGGTGTAAAAATACTAGAGCATTTGATAAAAAGAACATCATGTCCACAGTCAGACATGGCGGTGGCAGAGTCATGGTCTGGGTCGACTTTGCTGCTTCTGGACTTGGACAACCTGCTGTCATTCATGGAACAATGAATTCTGCTGTTTACAGGAAATCCTGAAGGTGAACATCCAACCATCACTTTGAGAGCTCAAGCCCAATGCTCTTTAATATGACGGAGTTGAAACAATTGTACAAAGAGTGGACCAAAATTCATCCCAGTGATGTGATAAACTCATCACAAACTCAGGATCAGGGGCATTTACTTTTTCACAGAGGGTCTTGAAAGGTTTGGATTATTTTCTCCCTTAATAAATGTACTAATCGTTTGGAAACTGCATTATATGTATTTTCTGGGCTTGTCTTTGTGTGAGATGAAAAAAAATAGCTTGATGATCAGAAACATTTAAATGTGACAAATACAAGAAAATATACTAATTCAGGAAGAGGATAAATACCTTTTCCCAACACTGTAAATTAGCTCATGGCAGCATCTCGCTTCTAGTGTTAGTTTTCCCTTTAGGCCACAAGGAGCATGTGGGCTCTATTTTATTCTTATAAAAATATACCCCAAAACACAATAAATACACCAGTACTACTAGCGTGTCTGACAAATATTTACACAATAGGAGAGGACGGATCGCTTTTGTTAAAAATATAATATTGCACCAAATCAGTACTTTGGAAAAGCATTCTGCAATATATAGACACACAGCTAATGCTTGGAGGAGGGCAGTAATGTGATTAAGACTCAAGGTTAAGACTAAGATTAAGATTATTATTAACAGCGATGATATGCATAAATATTGTATAAAAAATACATCTGAGATTTCTGGTGAGGTGCCGCTTGTTCAGAAGGTCTGGTCGTCATTGCAGGACTCCGTGGCGTGGCCGAAAGCCTCGCAGATGTCACAGTACGGCCTCTCGTCAGCGGGGTTCCCGTGGTACGTGGTGTGAGGGACCGAGTCGGGGCTCTGCGCCTGAGTAGGACAGTCCTCTGTGTCGTGGAGGTCAAAGCAGTCGCAGATATCACAAAAGAGACGCGGCGTCAGCTTCTTGTCCCGCTTTGAGACGACTTCGAATCTAAAGGATCAGAAGTACACTCTCTGTGACGATCTGCTTTTTTTATAACATCGTCATATCGGGATTCAGTGGTTTTTATGTTTGACGCAGCGTACTCAGTGACAGAACAAAACGATGATTACCCTGGACAAAACCACGACTAAACCAGGACTAAATCCAGTACTAAACCATTCATTGTTTGATGTTTGATATTGACTTGTTTTGTGTTTGTACCGACCTTTGAGATGACAACTGTTGTGATATTGGGCGTTACATATATTATATTGGTACTTTTTTCGATACCTGTACTAAATTATTTAGATACATTAATTAGTAAATATCTAGATAAGTTTAAATTACCCAAATTCATCTTATTCATCTAAATTTGAGCTGTTTTGAGGAGTTAAGTTTTAGTGGCTCATTTCACCTGATTCTAACTTGTTCTAAGGTGTTTTTGACTTGGTTCAACAGATTTCTACTTATTTCCTTTTTTATTTAAATTTATTTGCCAATGTGGTAAGAAAATTGGTCTTGTCCTTTTGACAGTTTTATTTTCCTAATTCAAGCGAGATTACCTTAGAATCAGTAAAAAACTGTCATGAAATAAGACAAATAATATAGATGACAGTAGTAAATATGTCTAATCTAGTCAAAACTGCTGTAAACAAGACAAATATTCTCAAATCAAAATTGTATACTTGTGCTTTTTAGTTTTGCTGTAGAACCATAAAACAGAATAATGGTAATTTATTCAATAAAACACTGTTTCTTTTAGTGTTTGTATCATTTATTTGAGCTGTAACACCTAAGTCACTTTCTCACATTCTTTAGACACACCAGGCATCAAAATTATTATTATTAATTATTAAAATTATTTTTTCTCGATACCAGTTGTACCTTAATTATTTTTTCGATACCAGACTGGTACCGTTTAACATTACCCAACCCTAGTCAAGATCCACCAGTTGAGAACCACTGTTCTATGCCACACTCACTAAAGCAAAGTAATGTTAATGAGAACAGAAGTGCATTTTTTGTAGAAAACCCTGAAATGTAAATTTTGTAAATGGGTAAAATGTTAACACCTTTGCCATTATATTTGTTTGACCTGTATTTATTTTAAACTATAGACCAGGCAACAGAGGGGACCCTATTGTATTAGTGATGGAGGCAGGCGCTGGGAGAACTCCACACAGAAATCACCCTTTTAGATCAATATTCATCCTGAATTAAAACACTATGAAACCAGTCATTATTGTTATTAATAGCCTTTCCAACACTCTCAGAATCAATATCAGCCGTTCAAAGAGTGTATTGGCTCTGAAGTAAGTTAAGTACATACCCATCTGTGTCATCATTGCCATTAAACTCAGACAAAGCCAGCTTTTTCAGCTTGATCTTCAACTCCTCGTTTTTCCGCTGAAGGTCAACGATGACACTGTTCAGGAAGTTGATCTGACAAAAGACAGACGTGTTAGAAAAAACAACTTAATTTAATGTTTTTAATGGATATTCAGGGAGCCCTAAAATGGTCAAAAATAATAAATAAATATCCATACTGGGCTGGCAGATAATTGTTGTTTTTTTTGATTCATTTGGTACTCCACAGATTCTTACCTGCCCCTCAGCAAACTCCTTCTCCTCTTTTAGCTGCTGAAAAGCTGCATCACCTGAACAAACGTAAATAAAGTGACAAACTGTTCTACAAAGCACAGTATTTAAAGCACTAGTGTCTGACCTGCACGGACTTCCTGGGCTCCTCCTTCTGGCGTCTGTTTTCCCTCCAGGCTTTGTTCCAAGCCGTGAACCTGCCTCTGCAGCTCAGCCTTGTCCCTCTCCAGAGCCTCCACTGCCGACTGTAGGTTCTTTGCCACCGCATTCTCCTCACGCAGTACAGCAATCTGTCATTTAAGTTTATACATAAACTGATTACGTAAGTATTCATCAAGAAATAGGTGAAACAACTACGGTTATGAATTTACCTCAATCCTTAGTGATTCCAGTTCGCCGTCTTCAGTCGTTATTGCAGTGTCTCTGTCCTGGCCCTCATTGCGCTGGAATACAAAATGCCAATTTAAATCTGTAAACCAACCACCTAAACTGAAAGCAAACATATTTATCAGATTTCTTCTTTGCTGGTTGAATACATTTGATAATCACCTCATTTAAACTCCTGGAAGCCACCTTCAGCTCCTCACTGAGAGAGAAAAGGACATGAAAAAACAGTTTACAGTTTGCAGCTATGAGCCTTTGCACACAACAGCACAAAATACACACCCTCTGTTCTCAATCCATGTAAGAATACCTTTACTTGAATCAGGGTTGGGTGATATGAGGATAAAAATCAAACAGTGATCTGGTCTCTGTGACGATCTGCTTTTTTTATAACATCGTCATATTGTGATTCAGTGGTTTTTATGTTTAACGCAGCTTACTCAAGGACAGAACAAAACGATGATTACCCTGGACAAAACCACGACTAAACCAGGACTAAATCCAGTACTAAACCAGGTCTAAACCCAAGGACTCAATCAGAAATAAACGAAGAGAAAACTGGGTCTAAATCGGGTCTAAACCTGGACAACATCACAGACTGAACCAGGATTAAACCAGGACTACACCATGAGGGAAACAAGTCAAAACTCTGGACTGAAACTCTTAACCAAGACTAAGCCACTACAACTCCAGGTCTAAACCCAAGAAGAAGCAGATGGCTTTCGCCGCCTTTAACAGACAATATACACATGAATTGTGGTAAAATCGAAATTGTGATTTAAACTAAAGAAAATCATGATTTTTTGGCCATATCACCCAGCCCTAACTTGCATCTTTATTCAAGTGACAACGTAAACCACATCAGACTCTACCGCCATCATCAAGTTTGTGCATGACATCACTGTTGTGGGTGATCTCCCACAATAATGAGAGAGCCAATAGGGAGAGGGTGTCCAGGGACTATTTTAGACCTTCAGTTTGGGGGGACGATCATCTCTATCAGATTTATTCCGTTTGTGCAGCACAATGACTGAGCCGGTGCAGCCCGATACAAGCCCATCAGATGTGAGCACAGGTTTCATATGGGCAGAGTATTCCAGTTACAGAGATTTGTGGAAGCTGAACATGCGTGAATTGATGAATTCACAGAATCTCCATTATGAGGAGATGTAAAAAAATTGGCAGCATTACGTGGTCAATCCGTCTGATCGCTTTGAGGTCAGAAAGTGAAAATATTCAGTATTTGTTGCTTTGAAATAAAGCAGGCTATCCTTTTCTTTAGAGACCTCTGATTACATTTTGCAGTATTTGAAATAATATAGGTCACATTATATTTACCGGTATTTGAAATTTACAAAAAGCTCGACTGAATTACATAAATTACAACATTGATAACGTTAAAAGCAGAAAAGTGTGATTTATTTACACTTTACGCCAGGGGCCATTGCTAAATAATAAAACACACACCTTTATGTACACAAAAAGCAGTGAAGCTGACTTGCTGATACATTTGAATTGTTTGGGCATTTGAAAATTGTAAAATGTCCCTGACCTGTTTATTATTTTTTTTTATATTAGATATTGTGTGCCGTGTGATCTGCTATTTGATACTTATATACTCTACTTGTTTTCTATTGGACAGGTATGAAAACACATTTCACTGTACGACTGTGCATATGAAAGCAAATCTCATCTCAGAAATAGAAGTCACACTGGCATCCCACAATACATTAACCGTTCAAGAATACAATCACTATATTGGTCACGTCATTCAGGGTAATTCTTAACCCTGTGTAAGATCAGACTTTTCCGACTCGTCTTAGTTGTGGACCAATCACGGTGATATTGCCTGGTGCAGGGGGTTTGCATTTGCAGACAGCACTTTCATCAATACTGTTTAAAGGTGCCCACACACTAGAGGATTTTAAAACTTTTGAGACTAAAAATCTGTGCACAGACCACACACACACACACTTAAGGACTGACATGAGGACACACACACATGAGGAGTCCCACCACAGATCATGCCATGAGAGAAAGTTTTTATTGAGCCACGCCTCCTCAGACTAAAAATCTGGCTAAAAATCCTCTATTGTGTGTCCAGCTTAAAGGAATAGTT
>OMNZ01028736.1:47263-63868 GCA_900303255.1 Lesueurigobius sanzi | reverse complement strand
TTAGTCCAACAGTTCCTCAAGGATACCAAAACCAAGGTGTTGGAGTGGCCCGCACAGAGCCCAGGCCTCAATCCTATAGAGAATCTGTGGTGGGTGCTGAAATTGAATGTCCATGCTCAGAAACCATGCAATTTGCACCAGCTAGAACAATTTTCAGGAGACTTGTGCAAACCTAGTTAACAACTAGTCAAAGAGGTTGTTGTCAGTTGTGGCTCAAAAAAGCTACACTATTGACTATTAATAATGTAATAATTTTGGACGTATCATTTTTGCCCTTTTTTGTTTAAACTTGGTGTGTAAACAATTAAAAAAAAATCTTATTTAAACTTATTGGACATTGTCTTTATAGTGTATAGTGTTTCTAGAATAACAAACACACATTGTTTATGGTCACTTTAATGGAGAAAGCAAGAGTGATGTCTAATTTTATAAAGGGGGCTAATAATTGTGGCTACGACTGTATTTAGGTTTTACTTTAAACCTTTTTCATAAGTTGTTGGGGCAGCTAGCATCTGTGAAAAAGCTAGCTAGCTGCTGTGTACAGCACATTTTGTAGAAACAAAAAACATGTACTTTTGTCAACTCCATCAGATTGGGTCTGACTGATTCTTTTTATAAGTTCGCAGTATGACAAGACAACACAACTCATATTGGTATAACATAATTTTTTTAAATTTGATTTCAGAAACCTGTTTTGTCCCACTTCTCAAGAATCACTAATTTCACTGTGTTAGAATTGCATTCATGTTTAAACATTAATGCAAAACAAACCTGGCCCATTTTGACACAAATGAGGACTGTGTACAATATTAAACCTACCGCTCCATTGTTGATACACACTTGAATAAAATGTTGAAATGTTTCAGAGGGAAATCCATTGCAATATTGAATCAGCAAATCACATGTTTCCCTATTGTGCAAGTTCAGATCTAAATCTGGTCTTCCTCTCTATCTAAGATGGTTGTACTTTTTAAATATTATTCCTGTAATATATACAGTACATTTACATTTTTCTTAACATGTACAGTGTGGGCTTACAGAATTCATTCATCCTCTAGTGGCAAGTCAATATTGGCCTGAGAAGATGATGGAAATGGGGAGCGTTAACTTCATCCACACATACTGACAAAACTGAAAAAGATGAGCTGCGAAAAACACAAATTAACCAAGCAGAAGCAGGCTGTGTGTGGTTCTTCAAGGAGAATGAACAGAAAGACTAAGCCTTTTTATGGGAGTCACTTGGAAATATATTATGAACCTTGCAAATCACACTATATTCTTTATGGCCAAACATACATAAATGTCTGGTCTATTATTTTAGGTTCACCATACACTGTTTCAACAGCTGGGTATTTCCTCTTCTCTTGACAGTATCTCTGGTCAATATTGCTATCTCTACCAGGAAGACAGAATGATTTACACATTATTTTGAGAACTTCTCATTTCATACAACAAAAAGCGTCATACATGCGACTGTTTTTACATACTCATTTTGATTGTAAAAATGCAAAAAGTTAAACAAGAAAATGACGCTGCTTGATCAAAAAAAAAAAAAATAACCACTTGGATATAACTCAGCAAATATTGTATGTACGACCTATTGAATAATTCCTGCCTGGAGGATTGAATTTCTACAGGCAACACTGTATTTAAACTCAACTGATGTAGTGAGTGGCTTCTCATTTCTGAAATAACAACAGTGATGCACGGACATTGGGCATATTCAAGATTACAATGCAATCTTTGGGATGTGCTGGAGAAGGCTTTGTGCATCATCAACACAAGATCATGGTGAGGAACTGATGCAACATTGGATGGAAATCTATTGACATTGCAGAAGTTTATTGAAACAATGCCACAGCAAAGACATGCCGTAATCAAAGCTAAATAATGATAAAATATTAGTGTGTGGCTGTATTTTTTGTGGCAACCTTTTATTCGGTCTGGCAGTGTATAAAGCTTATGCAGTGAATGCCTATAAAGCTCTAATGGGTGTGTTTCTGTCACCTGACTTGGGTGCCATTTTGAGGACTTTATACCAAAAAAAATCCTGTTCATGTTTGTGATTTTTGTAACCTCATCCTCAAAGAGTTTAATTAATTGCCCCCATCTCAATTTCTATACAGACGGCAATCATTGTTTGAATGATACATATTTACTTGAAATGCATCTACCAGTATGTAGAGTAGCTATTTCATGTTTATTTGGGACACAGCTGGTAGAGTGCGGTGTCTCATGATCCGGAGATCTGGGGTTCGAATCCTGGCTCCCACAGGTGCAGACTGTCGTTGTCACCCACTGCCCTTGTGTGAGTGATTGGTGGTGGTCAGAGGGTCTGTTGTTCTGTCAGTGACCCCATAGGCCATAGCTTACCACTATCCAGCATGGGGTGAAGCAGGATGACTTGGGTCGCACTATAAATAAGATCCCTTTCACTTTGCCTCTTCCACATAGGCTACTCATGTGATGGTGTCAACTTATAATCACATTAGTAATTCATTCACATGATGATGCTGTTACAGTTTCCCTAGAAATAAACCTGACACCGCCACCAACACTCAATCACACTAACACATCAACAAAGTAAATAAAGTGGCCAAGGATGCAATGGCAGCGTTAACTTGAGTGTGGGATCTTTCAAACATTTGGCATACTGGCTCCTGTTATTGCTACTTGACCCTGCTTCTGGTTTTGAGATGAGAGAAATAATGGTTGTTGAGTTTGTTTATAATTTTATGATAATTTTTGTAATCATAGCATCAATCTGACCAGGGACGGTGGGTGGAAATTGGTTTAGTTGTTTTTTTTTTTTTTTAGACTCGTGTCTTTTGTGCATTGTCCCCGATCAAATAGATTAAATAAAATAAAAAAAATAAACTCTAGTTACACATGTGAATTTTGCACCCCCAACAAAAACTGTCGCGTCGTCGTCTCTGATTGGGCGTGCCCCTAAGCCCCGCCCACTTTCGCACTTCCCTTTCAATTTCCTTTTTTTTTTTGCTTGAAGAGTGAAGCGTGTAGCGTGCTCCCTGGATCTGCCTTGTCATTGCATGCACAGACGGCGGAACGCGTGGTCAGCAGCAGCGCTACACGACTGGTAAGACTTTAGCCTAATTGATCAGGCATCATCAATTTATCATCCCAAAAAATATCGCTAAACCTGTTGTTTCACATTAGCACTAAAGCTAGCTGGGGGCTTGTACGCTGCAAACTTGAATGCGATCCTTTTAAAACGTGGCATGTGCCCTGATGCTCAATGCAATCTGGTGTTTTTTTTTGTTTGGTGTGCCACTCCCCGCTTGGCATCATTGGCAATCCCATTAAATTATGACCAAAAAAAATCCTAAATGCGCCGAAAATCAATTATTAACCTATAGGCGTGGTGCTTGGACATGTCAACGGGTAACTTTATTCTGCACATTTTTGTTAAAACGAAGCAGGAAGTAGAAGGTATTTAATAGTGTTGGCTGTGTTGGGCATAATTATGACAAAATATACGCCTATTTGAGTTCAGGGCAATCCGTTAAATCTGTGTTCTAGATTCTGTCGCTGTTTATAGCTTCCTCTTGGTCCCATGACACACTTTTGGTTTCGTATTTTGTACAGAATAATTGCGACAGATGTAGTTTGTTGAATATATTGCCACACGGTGGGGGTACAGTCCCTTCTTTGAATCAATTACTTTCCCCTGATGGCCCCATTTTAGCTGCCCTTTGTCTGCAGATTACCCACAATGCCAGTGCCCCCTTTGGCGTAATTTTCGCCCATATTTTGTTCAAATAAGGCACATTTTTAACATTTTTTTTTGTACATCGTTTACAATAAAACGGCATGCAAATAGTCTGTTCACTTTGTGGTGCTTTTATGATACAGAGGAGCAGCCTGGAACTTTGCATTTGATATCAGGTACTAAATTTACATTGTTGACTTCCCCTTTTTAAGAGTTTAGTTGGCTAGAAAAGTTCATCTTTATATGTCAAGCTATTTTCGTCTTTACGTGACCTGTTGGAAGTAGATTACATTAACCACAAACATCACCATATTTTCAGTGGGAGTATAACTTTCAATATGTTTAAGCTTTAATGCAAAATGAACCAATTGGCCCATTTTGACATACAATGAGGACTGTGTGTACAATATTAAACCTACCGCTACATATGCACTCTAATAAAATCAAATATATATATTTTGTGTTTTTGTGTTGAAATGTTTCAGAGGAAAATCTATTGCAATATTGAATCCGCATATCACATGTTTCCCTATTGTGCAAGTTCAGATCTAAATATGGTCTTCCTCTCTCTCTCTGAGATGGTTGTGCTTTTTAAATATTATTCCTGTAATATATAAATTTACATTTTAACATGGACCGTGTGGGCTTATACAATTTATTCGTCTTATGGACATGGAGAGCATTAATGCACACTTATTTGGGCTAAATGTCAGAGTACAATGTTGCTGATGCTGCACATTTAATTATCCAAGTTTATTACTGGTTTGTAGCTTTTAAATGTAGGCTAGCCGGAGTGTGATTTGGTTAGTTTGTTTATGTTGGGACAAAGCTTGGCAGGACAATTTCCCCTAAATTGCATCAGTCAAAGAAATGGTGACTTATTGAAATTTCACAATCATTCAACCAAAATATATTTCTTCAAATCCCTATGGAAGTGTATAAATGTGATGTATGAAATTGCACACATTTAAACACCACTATCATTATAATAAATAAATATTGCATGGCAAGTAGGTCAAAGGTTCAATTTCAGGTCGAGTCAGGCTTTCTTTAACTCTACTTTTTGTTTCGTTTTTAGGTTAATGCTGGAGTTTCCAATTGCATTCTAAAGGCAACATGGATACAGAACAGAGTGGCGAGATCGTTGAAGGCTCTGACACCCCACAGCAAGAAACCGCGATCGAAAAGGAGGTCGTGTCCAAAATGGAATCCCCTGCTGATGCCGAGACGCCGGCCGCAACTAATGGAGACCACGAACAAGTCAATGGCCACTCGGAGGTTGGAACAGAGCAATCAGAGGCGCAGGAAGATGCCGCAACGGAGGAAAGCGTGAAAGATGAGCCAGAAGTGGAGCCAGCTTCCAGTCCGTCTGATAAGGATGACTCCGTAGCGAATGCGGGCGCAGAGGCAGAGCAGCCTGAACAAGACGACAAGCCCGTGGAGATGCCTGAAAATGAAAGTGTTCCTGAACCAGCCGCTGTGCAAGAGCCTGTAGAGGCACCAAAAGAACAGGGAGAAGAAGAAAAAGTGGTTGAAAATGTTGAGGTGCAGAGTGCAAATGATGTAGCAGAGAAAGCTGAAGAGCCAGAGAAGAAGGAAGAGGGCAAGATGGCGGAGGAGGCTTTGGCAGCGGGGGATAAGGAGAAGACGGAGGATGTAAAACCGACAGATGAAGTTAAAGAGAAATCCGATGCTCCCGAAGCTGAGGTAACTGCAACATCAGCGGCGGAAGAAGCAAAAACTGAAGTGCAAGAGCAAGAAGAGGATCCAACTCCTGCAACCGGCTCCCTAGCCTTCGCCATTTTGGAGCAGGAAGGAACCAAAGATGTATTGAAAACTTCTCGTACGCTGGTTGTGCTTCGAGGGCTACCCGGAAGCGGAAAATCGTTCCTCGCCCGTGCCATTGCCGAAGTCTACAAAGATCACGGTGTTATTTTGAGTGCGGATGAGCATGGCGTGAAGCCAGAAGGCTCCGATGGGTACAAAGCGTTCGATGAGGCCATTGTAGCTAAATGCAGCTCCAGTACGTCACCGACTCTTGTTGTGGTGGACGACACGAATCACACCCAGGATCGATTGGCTCATCTGGGGGGAATCGCCAAGCAGCACCAGCTTGTCGCCATCTTCCTGGAGCCGCGTACGGAGTGGAGCAGGGATGCGGCACAGCTGACCAAAAAGACCAAACGAGGGCTAGACCAGGCCAAACTGGAGGCCATGAAAAAGCCACATGAAGAAATGTCCATCCCTCTGTACTTTGGGTGGTTTCTGTTCTGCACGGTTCAGGACAAAGTCAAGGAGATGTCCATGAGCTTTCTCAAAACGCTGCCGACTTTGGAGAGCTTCAAGAAACACTTAAGTGACTGTAAGTTCACAAACATGTAGACTTGGTGTAGTATTCAATCTTCTTCTTGGACTACTCTTGAACTTTAATTTCTTAATTTGGACATTTCTCCAACCATTCACATTCACATCTTTTTCTTTTCTTCCTAGAGAGCCATATGAATTAACTAAACTGACATATCTTGTGTTTCATAGTCAGTGGAAAGGAGGGGGAAGAGGTGGACTTGGAGCAGTTCTTCAAAGCCAAAGGAATCCTTCACTGCACCACAAAGTTCACCAACTACGGCAAGGCAGAGGGCGCCAAAGACTATGCAGAGAATAAAGTAAGAACCATTGAGCAAAGCAAATACACCAGACAAAATGTTGTGTGTAGACTTTAGACAAAGATGTAGAAAATTCCCTCAATCATGGTCAGACAATGTTGCAACAGATCAAATTGTCTTTGCAGAGGCGATGGGTATTTTGACACAGTACATAGACCAAATGGAATATTCAGTACAACCTAAAATATCCACTGTAATCAAATTCTTGAGGTAGGTACGACTGACCATAAACGTCAAGATGCATCAAAGTGTTGTATTTCTACTCTGGCAGTAAAATATAGTTTAATCTTTTGAATTATGGCCATAGGCTGGTGTTTATTTGTACAAAACTCAGGCCCAGTTACATGTTAAGAGGGCTGTCATGAGGACCAGACTTGCATATGCCAAAAGGAAATGTTATCTGACAATTTGTTTCCTTGTACTACAATAAATTTACTTTTTTGCCACCAATTTATGGAGAAAATAACGTATTGGTGGGAAACGTGAAATGGCATAACTTAAATCTGCACTGTTTTGATGGTCCTCCCTGATTCACTTTGCGGTCTAGCAAAGCTTCATATATGCCCGAAATGTGCCTATAAACAGTTTGTGAACAAGGGATGTGTGGGAGGAATGAATGTTGGGAAATCAGAATGATTGTGGGCTGAAGCAGCGGCTTATGCTAAAAGAATTCATGCGCTCTTAAGCCTAGTTTATAGTCCCACCGCGCCTAGCCAAATCGTTCAAACTTCCCCGTTGCTCCCTTGCGTTGCAATGTATTTTATATTTTTAAAAGAGGTATACTTCACATATCTCTTGTTGGAGTAAGCGCGCACAAGCTGGCCAAACGGTGACACCCGCACACTGTCAAACTTGCATTTAGTCTCAACGTTTCGGCCGCTGGCTTTCCGCAGGCAAATGATACGACCGAGGTTAGAAGCCATCTTAAATAGGGCGTCGCTGACACTCCAGGATGTTGTATCCTAATATAGTACAAACAACCTATGTGAATGACAGTCAATACATGAGAAATATTGTATATATATTTCTCATGTATTGATTTTCATTCGTTGCAACTCTATAAATGAATCACTGGTGTTTTTGCCAAGTTAGACTGTGCAGGTGTCCCTATATTCTTTTTAATATTTATATTTTTAACATAAGTGGCACAAAAGCACTAAAACAGGGCAATATATTTGTGACGTGGGAGATTGAAGGTGTTGTCTGTTTCCTGGTAGCCTGGCCAGCCATACGCTCCTCCTTTCTCCTCAAAAGAACTGTCTGGACGGCTGCTCGCAGCCTATCGCTGCACGAATGACCAACTATCGGACCAATCGCAGAGGCAGATTTGAAACGTGGCGCTTAAATGCGGAAGTCTGAACACTCAAATTGTGTATCATTCTGAATGGACTTTATTAAGTTCTAACTTCTTATTAATATAGTTTAGTAGATTGCCTGTTGATTTGGCAGCAGAGAATTTTCAGTGCGATATTTCTTGTTTAATTTAATGTTTTTGCACACGTTAAGCCGCCATCTTGGTCAGACCATGCCTTTCTCTGATTGGTTACTCGATCTGTCAATCACACCCTTCTGAACTTACAGAGAGGACGCTGACACCCAGACTTCATGTCTTGTAAAGCGTGTAGTCTGGCTGGCCAGGCAAGTTTCCTGGTGGTGCACATGGATCAACCAATCACAGCTCTTGTGTTTGACAGTGACTTTTTGGAGGATGTTGTGCACATTCGCGACACATCTGCTTAACGCTGAAACACGAGGCATGAATGGCTGACTAGAAAGCAGGCATTAGTCTGTTGGATCTTTTACTGGGAATGCTGAGGGCTGGAAATGATTGTGGGCTGAATCAATCAAAATCGGGCAGTAATGAGAAGTGCAGCTTTAAATCAGTCCTCCTTATCCTCTTTTTAAAATCAGTCCTCCTTATCCTCTTTTAAAATCAGTCCTTCTTATCCTCTTTTTAAAATAAGTTATCCTTATCCTCTCTTCCTGTTCTCTTCCTTCAGGTTGTGCAGGATTTGTACGGCTCTGTCTCTGACCTGTCCCTGAGCGCCCTCTTCATCACTCCCCGAACCATCGGCGCTCGAGTCGCCCTGAGCGAGGACCAGCTGCAGGTCTGGCCCGATGACGCAGAGAAGGAGGCCGAGTCTCATGTCCCGGGCGCCGCCGCTCTACCCCATGGAAGCCGCGCGCACATCACCCTGGACTGCGCCGAGGGGGTGGAGCCTGTCCAAACGGGCTACGACCTGCTGCAGATCCTACTGCTGCAGAAAGATGGCCAGCAGGGGGAGCCGGTGGAGATCGACTCGGGCACGCTCACCTACTACGGGGAGGGAAGGTGGTATCTGGCCCTCAAGGAGCCAATCAGTGCCGCGGCTTGCTTCTCCAGCTCCTACAAGCCAAAAGCACCCTGTCCAGTCAGAAAGGAGAAGAAGAAACCAAAATGCACTATCCTTTAAAGGTTTAACATGGGAACACAGTAGGTTGAGTCTGTGGAAGGCTTGTGTCTTTGTGCGTTTACATCAAAAAAGCCAAACCATGGAAACGTGCCTTTTGTCTTTGATTTGCACCACAACCTAAGATGCCTTTTTCAATCATTTTCAGGCTGTTGTCATTAACTTTCCCATCAATATCTTGTTACATCTAGCAAGTGTTGTGAGCTGCTTCTTTTTTTTTTTTTGTATTTGGTACTATACAACAACTTTTCATGCATCGCAGCTATAGCAACCCCAGACCCATCCACTTAACAATATAACGCAAGTTAGCTCGTAGTATTGATCGTACGCACCACTATTTCAACCTATTTCTGCTATCATAGCTCTCATAAATTTATGTATAGTTATCAAAAGTTCAGAATCTGTGGTTTTGTGGCAGCTTAGGAAGTAATTTAATTGTAGCATGTGGGCCAAAGTTACACGTTAAATGTATTCAACTGAGGAAAAAAAGACGAAAAAATGTAATGTAGGACCTATTTTGTCAAGTCTTTGCACTGTGCCTAGTTTAAAAAGGGAGATTGTTGATGCCTTTAGCTGCAACGACGAGCACTTACGAAATGCTGTGATTTCGATACATTCAGTGTTTTGCAATGTTTTTGTAACGCTTCAGAAACTGCACCGTGCGTAGATATTCGGGTTTTTATACTTTCTGAATGCCATTCCTCGTAGCTGTAACCCGTCACTATTTGAGGGTGAATCCTAGTCTGTGTAGCTCTTATCAACCACTCTTTTTGCACTTGTTTTGTACACTTAAAAATAATAAAGAATTCGCTTTGCTCCACTGATTGTTTATTGCTTCACAACTGTTGCAATTCATTTAAAGGACCCACAGCAGATCTTTTGTTTTAAAAAAGACTTGTGCACTGTACAAGCAGGTTGTTTACTAGGCCTGAAAAAATATGTAGCTGTGCCATATATCACAATACTTTTAAGGTGGTTAACAGCTGTGTGTGGGCTGTTGGAAGCATTTTGATCTTGCACTCTGTTTCCGTAACCATTACAGCACTTTGCTAAACTACATTTTGTGACTGCGCTTTTCAATCTTGGAAGTACTCTGTATTGAGTAAAAGTGCAGATACAGGACCACGAATTTACAAAAGTATCAGTTTAAATTCCTACTTAAGTAATGGTATAAATTCACCAACTGTAAAATGTACTTCATAAGTAAAAGTAGCTTTTAAGACTTTAATGTACAAGAGTTTTTTTTTAATCATTTGAATCTATCCAGGTCCTAACCAGGACTAAATGAGGATTAAACCAAGTCTGAACTAGGACTAACCAGTTCATCATAGTCACTTTAAAAAGTAAAATACTTTTCCTTTTAACCCAATTTTAAAAATGTAGTGGAGTAGAAAGTACAGGTGCAGCAGGCTCTAAAATGTGAATTAAGAATGTATTCATAAAATTCACTAAAAGTACCTATTATCTGTACTTTTTACCACTGCTTTGCACAGTACACATTTAGGTAACTTTTCGCCTCACTGTAGCCACATTGGTAGAAAATCTTTTTTTTCCCTTAGATTTATACCTACACAGATGAAAATAGTGAAGTGAAAGTTTTTTTTTTTTTTTTTTTTACTTTTTAAGAAGATATGCAGATTCTGCGTGGTACACCCTATCACATAATGCCAGCAGGGGTCGCCATTTACCTACATTAAATACATTGCCAATTAATATGCCACGTGGTGCGTTTAATTGCTTGTTTCATTGGAAGTTGCAGATTACATAGCCAGAGCTAAATATAGGACACGGACATCTGAAGTCCATGGTCTGCCTCTAAATAAATGACCGACAGACCGACTAACCTTTGATACCTGTGTGGTCTGTGTCTGGGGAGTTTTCATTGGCTGCGCGCCGATAAGGAGTAGTTTTTAACCAATCACACGCAGCAGTGTAAATATTCATTATATTCTCCGTGCGTGGCCTGCTTGGACATAGAAAATGAAAGAAGGAGCGAGTAAACAAAATTATTGTGTCCAAAAACACATTCCTAATTCCTAAAAACACAATTTTTAACATCACAATTCTTCACAGAGATGAGTTTGCAAGCACATTTCACAACTTGTCACTCTGTCACAGAAACTACACAGAACTAGCCTGCATACAAGCCTTGATACAAATGCTTTTTACTGTATGTAGATTTAGATGGGCAGTATTATTTCCACAAATGTCTGAATTCACAATATACTAAAGACAAAACAACAAGCGTTGTGGTAACTTTTTGTAGTAGGTTATTTTCACTTAACGTGGACAATATTGTGTAGAAGATAGATTTAAGAAATCAACAAAAGGAACAAAAATGTCTGCTAAAAATACAAATTAAATATACTTGATGTGAACGTCTCAAAATATAATAGTGTTTTTTTTCCTGCACTTTTACAGTCTATAAAAGACAATTATCTTTTTGACGACACAGCGATATAAATTTAGCTTATTAATTTAACATGTTTGCGAGCACATTTTTGACGGTTTGCAAAAATATCGATTTATCTTCGTTATTATCGAGAAAGTCGTGCTCGTGCTTTTGCGCTACTTACGACGCTACCTGGGGTTGGGCATTTCCCACCGCCCCTGAACGTCTCTCCAGAGCACGGCGCACATCGGACCAATGGTGGAGCCGTGTCGACATCAGCCCAGCCTCTCGCCACATCCGCCACCGACACGAAATCACAAAACTCCAGCTCCGGGCTCTCACTCCTCACAGTCCCAGTCCACCCCCACCACCTCCGCTCCTTCCATCGGTACGAGAGGAGAACCCACAGCCGAAAAACTCACTCCGTCATCCGGCCACACACTTCCAGAGCTGCCCCCCGGGAAAGCGCTAAAGTCAACCTCCAGGTAAAGTAGAGCTAGATTTCCACGTCGGAGCAACTTTGTATGCCTCTAAATCTCAATCAATTTCTAAAGACGTAAATAAATATATAGTTAGTATAGGCTTGTTTTTATTTTATAATTACTTCACGTGCTAAATCTAAACAGCTTTTGTTTAATTTCTAACTTTATTTTGTCGCTATCCCCGGAGACGTTTTCTTGTCTGACAGGTTTTTGCTGAATGAATGCACTTTGTAGGTATGTAGATGGAGGCAATATCCTTGTCCCGATCCTTGTTCTCTCTAGGAAACATGAGTCACTTTGCTTCGGAGCATAATAAAATATCAGGTCAACTGCATTTCACTGCCTGCTGCTGTTCCTTGTCTAGTTCTACTTGTCTTACTTTTTTTTTTTTTTTTTTTTTAACTTTTGGATTATTGGCAACCTGTTTAAGACGGGTACAAGCCTCGTTTTCTCAATGATTGACACTACCTCTAATTTCTAAGGAAGAACATAGCTATTTTATTTTCAATCAATTTATAATATTGCAACTTCATTTTCATTTCAGATAGATGTATATTCTAGGGCTGCATAATATCGCAAAAAATATCGTATCAGGTGATGCAATATCCCTATTGCAACAAGCCCCAAAATATCGCAAATTTGTCTTCCATCTGACTGAGATGTTTACATTTTTTGCCAACACTCTCTAAAACCAAACATGCATGGAATTTTTGGCTGATTTTGTGTTTTTGGAGTCTTCTTTTGGCACAATTTGCAGAAAGAGATATTGCATGTGTCTGAATTGAATGGTACGGTTTTATCGAGGCATCGCAATAATATCGTTATCGCGATATTGCATGCCCGTATCGCACATCGCAAGTTTTTTGCAGCCCTAATACAGTATATTCCCATAAATGAGACACCGAGTGAATTCCCCCTTCCTTCATCCATTCGTAAAAAGGTAGACTACGCTGCTTAAAGAAATCTAGGAAATAGTCAAATTTTCTTAAATTTCCTATATTTGCCTGGGACTTGAGAAACTAATTTCAAGAATTCTGCCAGTGGGGTAAGTTTTTTTTTACTCTTAAATTAAGAAACAAATTTCTCTCATCTGTCATACTCAAAATTTGATAAAAACAATATTCATTTACTTGAAATAAGAATGTTGTTGAGGTCAGTGTTAATTTCGTCGACTAAAATATTTAGTCATAATTTTAGTCACAGTAATATTTTTGCTGACTAAAATGAGACTAAAACTAAATTAAAGTTAGTTCATGAGACTAAAACTACGACTAAAATCTCCAGATCTTTTTGTCGACTAAAAAAAGACTAAATAAAAATGACAATAAGAGACTAAAATGATCCAAACTTCAGTGACTTCAGTTTGAAAGAGCCACATATCATTTAAATTCACCTCCAAAGGATCAGCTCTGTGTTTGTTCACGTGGGAGACACTTCATGAAGCAGAGAATATTATTAAATATGTTTGAAAACAATCATATAAATGTAAAGTTTAGTCAATATATCTCAAATTTAGTCGACTAAATTTACCCGGGATTTTTGTTGACTAAAATTTGACTAAAACTAACACAATTTCTTTTGACTAAATTTTGAGAAATTTCTTTTTGAGACATTCAGCATATTTAGGGTCACGACACCTGAAGTACAAATGTATGCACTATTGGCGGGCCCCCTGGTGGTCTCGGGGCCCTAAGCAGCTGCATGGTCTGCTTATCACGCTGAACCGGCCCTGTTTGGAAATATATTTTTGAAAATGTATTCAGTTGGTTTATTAGGCTATGGCTTCACTAAGATAATTGCAACCTTTTCGATCCCAAGAGACAATTCCTCCCCCAAAAATACTTATTAACACCCAATTTTAGTTGTTAATGTACCTAGGGGCTGGATGATATGGCAAAAAAAAGATCACAATTTCTTTTCTTGTTTTCTTCCATTTTTATTTGCTATTCAATTTGACTTTTTATCAAAAATAAATACATAGGCCTATCTGATACATGATCATCGACAAGATGGATCTTTTTATGTACATTTTAACCAAATTAGGGGCTGTTTCCCTAGTCCCATTTCCCATGACGATGAATTATTGAAATTGAAGATGAGATCGCGAATTTGACTAAATTTATGTCAATTGCCAAGCCCTAACTGTAACAACAAGGGCTAAACCAGAACCGAGTCAACTCTAAACAAGGACTGAGTCTAGATTTAAGAGGCAAAAAGCGAATCTGCTGTAAAACCGTGGGCTGCAGGTGCCTGTAGCCATCCATCATGTCCCGTTTCCAAATATTGTGTCATTTGAGCTGGATCGATGACATTTAATACCTATTAGATTTTGACAGAGAGAAAGCGGATGACAAAGTATAGACACTGATGCTTATAGCCATGGAAAAGTATTTTTCTTGGACTAAAATACTTTAAAGTGGCTGGCTGGATGAGGGTCAGGGACATAGGGATCAATATTAAGGCGTTTCCACGACAGTCCGATTAATTGAACTAAGAAATGGCTTGGGTCAGTTTGGTGCAATGACCGAAAGCTATTTTTAGAATCCGTTTCGGGCTTTTAGCTTAATGAAGCACAGAAAATAGTACACTGAAGGAGCGTAAGACCTAGCTGTAAATTATAGTTTGTGTTTTTGTAGATGGATGCTTTGTAAATGACGATGGTTCGGACTAGTAATAAAACAAAAGCAACTGGACCTTCATTGATTATGGTAATAAGTCGCCACTAGACAACCCACGTCACTCTGTGGTTATAATAGTTAATGACAAAGGTGGAAAGCAACGAAGCAAAAAGTACATGTAAAAAGTACAAATCTGAGATACTTCGCTACATTTTAGAGCCTGTATCTACTGTCTTCTACTCCACTAGGTTTTGTGAAGTAAAAGTATTTTGAATAGTGGTATTTCACAGTGACGAGCACTCGGTGAATATAATTTATATTAGTCCTGATTTAGACCTAGTTTAGTCCTGGTTTAGTCCTGGTTTAGTCCTGGTTTAGACCTAGTTCAGTCGGTGAATATAAACGTACTGTAAAGTCGTTCTGATCAGAAACATAATCATTTTTAAAGTCTAAGTCTAAGCCCTGGATTAGACCTGGTTTAGTCTTGCTTTTGCCCTGGTTTAGAACTGATTTAGTCCTGGTTTAGCCCTGGTTTATACCTAGTTTAGTCCTGTTTTACTAGCCCTGGTTTAGACCTAGTTTATACCTAGTTTAGTCCTGTTTACTAGCCCTGGTTTAGCCCTGGTTTAGACCTGGTGTAGACCTAGTTTATACCTGGTTTAGTCCTGGTTTATACCTAGTTTAGTCCTGGTTTACTAGCCCTGGTTAAGTCCTGGTTTACTAGCCCTGGTTTAGCCCTGGTTAACAACTGGATTTAGCCCTGGTTTAGACCTGGTTTATACCTAGTTTATACCTAGTTTAGTCCTGGTTTACTAGCCCTGGTTTACAACTGATTTAGGTCTGGTTTAGACCTGGTTTACTAGTCCTGGTTTAGTCCTGGTTTAGCCCTAGTTTAATCCTGGTTTTGCCCTGGTTTGACACATTTAACTCTTTCAATAGTTTAAAACATCTTTGTGAAGTACTTTTACTTTTTCTTATGAAGTACATTTGCAAGCGGATACTTTTCTTTCACTTTTAAAATCTTATTTTCATCTGATTCTTGCGTTCTTCTTCCTCCACTGGTTAGTCGTTAATGATCATATTACAGATGGGAAATGTATTATCAACCCTTCTGCTCTGATTGAAAAAAAAATTGAAAATTGAAATGAATATTTGAATGGTATCATGGTATTTCCTTTGTTACTTTCTACTTCATTTTGGGCAACGTACTGTATCTCAGTCTAAATCAAGAAGTTTTGCAAAAGTATCATTTGACTATTGTTCTGAACGTCCCCAAAGGGTGTTTATTTGTTGTCATGTTGCCTGCCCTGAGGTTGCACAATAGCAGTAGCAGTCAGACATCGTTTAGTAACAAAGGATATGATACCGCTCTGGGAACAATGGATGGTCTTGCTATATTTAGTTAATGAATGGTCTTCAGTTGTTTGCTTAATGTCACTGGCTGCTCGTGTAATTTAATGTGTAATTAATGGTGTCGTTTGACTAATGAACTTTCAGACGATTTTAAAATAAATTGCCTGTACGTCCCCATAGTAACATATAATGTGCCGAGCTTAACACGGACCTTGGGTTGAGTCATTGGCTGTTGGTGTTTCTCGTGGATGTTTTGTTCCAGGGTGGAGCTGCTGATTCATTGTGGAAAGAGGGTGATTTCATGAATGTTTTTCAATGACATTATTGTGACCGTGAGGAGAAGGAGACTTGGCTCTGGAAGGAGGAAAGGATGATGCAGTAAAAGTGTAAAACTAGTGACTATTCTACTTTTCTGGCAATCAGTCAGAGGTTCGAGTACTTCCTGTATTTTTGTTATTTGGTGAATTATTACATATTACAATAGTGTTGGTGACAAATTTACTTTATTTGCTACGTGGTAGAACTGACAATATAGCAAACCTCTTAAAGGAATAGTTCACCGCTTTTACATGCTTACATATGAAGAGTTAATTTGCAAAAACAGATAAGTGCCATTTAAAAAAATCAACATTTGCTTGTGATTTTCCCTTTGCGTAGCTTTTTTTTTGATGACCAGACCTATATTAGTGGATCAGACCTATTCAGTTACTTGTTCTTTATCAAATTGATTCAACTTTAGTTTTACTTGTGTCATCTGTAGAGTAAGGTGATCAAAATCTAGAACAATTTGGCAAAGAATTCAAAATGGAGATATCTGCTTTTGCAAATGAACTCTTCATATGTTCTAACCTGGGCTTAGATGAGGCGATGCGCGGCTGCCTTGTCTTTGTGCGTGGCGTCTGTCCCATAAAACGACC
>OMNZ01028736.1:4292-47243 GCA_900303255.1 Lesueurigobius sanzi | reverse complement strand
AGTATAGTTACACAAAATTAAAACTGTCAATTTTCTAAGCGGATAAAACAGGTACTATATTTTTAGGCGGAATAACACACAATTGAGTGGGGGAGAATCCTATAGGAGTGTCTTAATACTGCGTGGGGGTCAAAGTGGTGTTATTCCGCCTAAAAATATAGTACCCGTTTTGAAATGCTTATTGTATTGGCCATAGTAAGTTTCATACTTGAAAGTGATCCACATTTTGACTTGAGGAAAAGTGCAAATTCCACTCCTCCGTTTACTTTGTTGCAATAAACTTTATAGATGCCAGTAATCTCCATTTCCTCCTTTATTTCTTTCGCATTCTTTCTGACTGTAGCTTTATAGCCACTGTCCGTATCATTATCAGTTCCACCTATTAATTTAATCGGACTGGTAATAAAAGATTGACCCAAGTTAAGTAGGTCAAGTCATCCAGGAGTCTAGAGCCTGTGTGCAAAGTCCTAAATCCAGATAGATGTAGAAACTTAGTCTAAATTGCCTAAAGGTGAATTTGTGAATGGATACATTTCATTATATATAGTATGTTGGGCGATATAAAACGTCTAGGCTGGGGCTAAGTAGTGAAAGTGTAAGATAATCCATGTGTCGATCAGGAAAACCTTTCTGAGAGAAGGAAAGTAAAACATTTTAAACTTTGCTATGGAGGTTTAGTTGGCTGTTTATTTTGACAGACAGAGAGTGAAGTTATTGCCTTTTCTTGGGATGTTGCAATATTACCTTGCAATTTTGAAGTTCTTGTTGTGGTCTGTCAAACTCGCTGTGTAAAAATATTGATTGTTGAAGGTATAGAAATACTAAATCCAATATAACCTTTTTCCAACATGCAACTAATGTTTTCCACAATTAAAGCTTTTGAAAATGTTGTTACTATAACAGTGCTTTTCATATTCTGATCCGATACCAATACTGGGCTCAGTGTAGTGGTCCCAGTAGGTTTACACCACGGGGACAAAACATTGCCTTTATTTTCGATAATGTAAAGAGCTTGGTCTGTCCTCTGCTTTCCTGCTCGTCAGTCCAGTTCTATATCTAAACATCTTCCTGTGCGCGTGTAACTTTATCTCTGCTCTCAGGTCAATCATGTCGGCCAAAGCCATCTCCGAGCAGACGGGAAAGGAGTTTCTCTACAAGCACATCTGCACCTCCGCCGCCGTCCAGAACAGGTTTCGTTTCGCCCAAGTCACGGCTGAGACGGACTTGGATCGACTGGCCCAGGAGCACCCATGGCTGCTGACGGAGGTGAGGGGCAGAGGGACGGGAACAAGAGAAGCTTATACAATCATCAAGGCAGGAGACCGATTTGTGGGCGGGGCATAGGGCTGACGCAACTATAAGCTCTATGCACACAAACTATCAAACTACCGACTCGGGTGGATGGATGGAAATAAATACAAATCAATTCCAGAAAAATGAGACTCAAATTCAACAGTGTAAAAAGAACAAATGATGAACCAGCGACGAGGAATGCCTGAAGGCTTTGTGATCTAATCCAGTCTTCCCAAAAGGGGGCACCAGGGATTAGTTTGGTCAGAAAAAATATTATTTCAATGGAATGGTAGATCAACTTGTATGATTGTGAAGGGAGTACAGGCGCAGAAAAAAGGACAACTCCAATGTATAGCTTTATAACCAAATTTAGAGCTGTAGTTTCAGACTGGGGGCTTCAAGGGGAAAAGTTTGGGAACCAATGGTGCCTGATAATAAAGTATTTCAGTCATTGGGATTTGGTGATGGGATTCATAGCTCTTTACTGGGAGCCGAGTCTTTGGGATCAGTTCATTTCAAAGAGCTGTTCGAAAGATTTTGTCACTTTGCGACAGGCAGAAAACTCACTCTCGCGGACAGGCACATGTCTTTATTCAAGTAATCCCTTTTGAAAACCATGTACAGGTATGTGAGTGCTGTGAGAAACATTAGTGTTAAGACTGAAGTGGCTACAATTGTCAAATCATTTTTGCTGTCTTCATCTGACTGAGATTTTTACATTTTTGCCAACACTCTCTAAAACCAAACTTGCATGGAAATTATCAATGTGCAGAAGTTCAGTTTTAGCTATAACTTTCCTAATTAATACATTTTTTGGCCTTGGTTTGGTTCTGATATTGCGTGTTTGGAGTCTTCTTTTGACACAATTTGCTGAAAAAGATATTGCATGTGTCTGTATCGAGATATTGTATGCCTGTATTGTACTGTATATCTCACCATGCAGCCCTAGTTAACACTGAAGGTGTAAATAATGTTAAATAAATAGAAAGTCTGACTTGCATATCCGCTGTGCAGCTTGAGGCCCATTAGTGACTATAGCAGTGTGTCAGTTTACGTGAACGATCTCCTCTTTATGGAGACAATTACTTAGTCCCGCAGCAGAGTGGTCTCCTGGTGCTCGTCAGCCGCTGTAGCTGACTGCAGCCATTTAGCCGTTCAGCCAGTCTGCAGCCATACTCTGAAAGTAAATCCAAAATATTTTCGAACAAAGCTGCTAGGCCTGTTATGGTAACAACATATGATAATCGCAATAAATGTTAATATTGCAGATACGTTACTGAAACGCAATTGATCGTGTGATCAAGTTACCAATTAAAGAAATTGAGCAGACTGTGGTGTGTGTCCCTATTGTAAATATGTAACACTATTTGCTTCTGTGAAAATGTTTTCCTAAAAAGGAAGAAGTCAAAATTCAAATACAGTAAATGTCCAACACGACAAAAGAAAAAGGAACGTTCATCTATTTATTTTTGAACAATAAATCGATATTGTAATTATGATGATGGGCCTAGTTCAGGGATCCGCACTCAGTGGTTTTAGAGTCACATGCGGCTCTTTAGATCTGCGACTACCAAGCACCTTTAGTCCTGGTCGAATCTTTAGTTATTCCTCGGTGGGGCGTAATTTAATTCTGGTCTAACACTCAAATTTGCAGTAAATTGATTGATTGAGTGATCATTTTATTTTGGTTGTCACATCAACAAAGATACAGTTCAAACAATAATATAATAAATTGTAACTAAAAAAGGAATAGGCAGAAGCAGTGCTTATTTTAGCCTACTCTCTTCTGCACCTTCAGCTTATAAACTTTTAAGCTTTCCATATTCAACATCACAAACAAATGTTTTATGCACATTCCATACTCTTTAAATATTTGAAACTTAAGATAAGTTTTGAATTGTAACAAAGAAGTACATTTCTTCAAATCTTCTGTTAATTCATTCCATACTTTCACCTTGAGAACAGAAACACGCCTTGATCTCACGTTAGTTCTTGCTTTAGCACATCCAAAAACAAACCATCTCTGAGATTATAACGAAGCATGAGATACAATTTGTGATTTTGTTGTTTATTACTCTATAAAGAATCTCTAACATTTTCACTTTTACAATATGCTATATACTTAGTTTTCAGGTTTTTATTTTGTATAAATAAATTATTGGTAGGTGCGTGATGCCCCACTTACTTTTCTTATAGGCTTTTTTTTGGTAATTTTTGTACAGAATCTAGACATGTTTTCCCTGCGTTCCCCCAAATCTCTGCACAATATGACAAACACGGCAGAACTAAAGAACAATAGAAACAAAGCCTTTTTGTTGAATACATCTCTTGAGGATAGCAATAGATTTAGATATTTTACGTTTAATATATTCAGTATTGGTTTCCAACCGAGTTTACAGTCTATGATCACACTAGAAATGATCAACATTTTGTTTTCCTGAACAAATAAACCAGACTGTAGACCAACTGTAATCCAGAACTAACGCAGGTGTAAACAGGACTCATGTAGGAAGAAGGTCTAAACTAGTTCTAAACTTGGACTAAACATTACAATTGGTTGCAGCTCTTCACTGGTGAGAATGTATTACTTTTGGGTCTTTGAATCCAAAATGGTGCTAGTGCGTACATGGTTAGTTTCTGGATGTGATTTAAGACTAAAACCAGGTGAATCCAGATCTAAACCACTGTCACCAGCAGAGCCATACCATCACCCCGCTCCGCCTACCTTCTAATGCCAAGCTAATTGTGTTATACTCTTTGCCGGGCTATTCTCCTTGCCTCCCGCTCACCAAATCTTTTAATCTGCGAGGTGGGAGCGGGATGCGGAGGGCAGATAGAGCCAGAGATCCTCTGCAGTGGAATTGATTTAGAAAATTGCATTAACTTTCACCCTGGGTCCTGTCTCTCCTCTGCCGACTGGCGAGCGCCCAGATACTAATGGCTCCTCTGTCATAAGCCATTCCTTTTATCGCAGCAACAAGACAGAGCTCCAGTGCGGCCTGTGTGACGTACTGGTTTTGCGTCAAAGAGAGATGATGAGAGAATCCTGTCTAAATCATAAGCCGCTACACACTGGCAAAGACGTAGTGTTAACGATTTATATTTTGTGTGAGTTGTACTTAACCAGGAAAGTCCCATTGACGTGCACATATTGGTAAAAAATGTGGCCTTAAACCTGTCTAAAGCAAAACAAACCCAAAACTAAAATGAAATAAAGTTGAATTCTTTCTTTAATGTGCTAAATTTTGTCATTGCTCATATCTAAGGTGTATAACCCAGGGGTTTTCAACAGGTGGTCCGTGGCCCCCTGGTGGTCCGTGGGAGTACTGCTGGTGGTCCGTGACTTGCTATCCAGTTTAACTACTAAAAATAAACTAGGGCTGCTGCATATTGAATATTCATGAATATCAAGTTGATATATGTCTCTACTTATGTTATTTAAACATTTGAGAACACAAAGCATTGTAAAATAAAGTATTTAGCCCTCTTTTATACAAAAAAAACAGGCCTATATTGCACACACGCAAACACAGTGGGCCGCAGACTACTGCTTAATCTGAATGGTGGTCCCTGGGGCAGAACCAGTTGAAAACCCCTGGTATAACCAACCAATCAGTTTCTATTTACACTGGAACTAACTTGGACAACTTTGCTTTCCCAATAAATACCTTGGAAAATCCAGTGATAGGTGCCTCTGTGTATTCCAGCATTCACAGAGGCATGACAAAAAGAGTTTGATTCTCTCAAGTAATAATTGAAAATGAATGAAGGAATGAATGAAATGTTGAGTTTTCCAGTTTGTTGATTAAACTGTACAACAGTCCACATCAAAAGAAGCACTTCGGCCAGTTTCAAGCCAAATAAAAGTAGAAAAGAGACACAATGGGATTTTTGTTATCCGTAAACAACAACAAAGCATAGACATCATAGTTTCTTATTGATGGTGATAAATGTATGAATCAAAAGTACAAATTGAATGGGCTTTTGGTGCCCAATGTATAAAAGTTCCACAAAAATGTATGCCATTTACCCATGTAAAATCTATCAAACAGTATTGATTGTGCTGGAAGGAAATAAAGCAGGATCTGGAGGGACGTTCCCTGAATATTTTGAACAAATTTTCTCACTGCCTAATACTATACCAGCTTATAACTCACTTTGGGTGGGTTTGGTTTACATTTTTCTATCAAAGCTTAAAAGATAAGAGATGGTAATTGCCGACTCCTGATTAGTATAGTTCTGGTACCATTTTTTTCCCATTCGATACCAATATAGAAAACAAAACACTAATGTATATTCTGTGATTATTAGAGATTTTTGTGCCCGCAGAACCCAAAAAACACAATATGATATTGGATAGGATTGGGTTCAGGTACTCACAGATACCTGAAAAATCAGTGGTATCGGCATGGATTCTGATACCTGTGTCATATCTGAACATCCCCCTGACATCGGGTCATAACATTAATTGGCAATCTAGTTTAAATGGTTGTAATTATTGATTTACAATGATTTCAAGCAGGGTTTCACATTATTATTATTTTTTCTCACTGACCAATTTCACCTTTTCAAATGTTACTAGCCTCTTAATGTTTTGTCTTAAATTTACTAGTCGCAATTGAATTAGATATGACATTTTGGCTTCTTTGTAAAATAAAAAGATGTTTAGATTGAGAACGATGCAAGTGTCTATAGCCAGGAATGACCCGCAGTGTGGTTTTTATTATTGTATCATCCTGCCCTAAGTGCTACTCGATGCAGCTCCTGTTCTGACGCCGTGGTCTCTCTCCGTTCGTTCAGAGGCTGGTGGTGAAGCCGGACCAGCTGATCAAGAGGCGCGGGAAGCTGGGGCTGGTGGGCGTGAACCTGGACCTGAACGGCGTCAGAGAGTGGCTCAAGCCCCGCCTCCACAAGGAAACCACGGTAACCACGCCGCACCCTCTCTCCCCCGTTTTTCATGTCTCCAATAAATGACTCCTTCCTCCCACTCCCTAACTCCTGCTCCCTACCGCCTCCCCGTCCGGCTAAGTGCCCTCTTCACCAGACACTTCAATCAATATTGTCCCAGCTGCAGAGGCCGCCTCCTGCTGTCCTTGCCTTCACCCGTTTTTTCTTGATTCGTACCATGTTTTATAGCGGCATTTAGGGCCTGTCTATGGATTAAAAAACTGTGATAAAATGAAACAAATAGATAGACATAGATGAGCTGGTTGGTAGTGTGTTTTTTCACCATTCATTTTCCAAAAGTATCAATGAAATCCAGTTGTGAATAACAGAAGTGATTTATTGCATGGACAAAGTGAACTGAAATGCTCACCCAAATGGTCCCATGTTTGTAAATTAAGAATGTATTTATTTATTTTAATTATTGTATTAAAGGGACTCTACGGAAGTTAAAATTTTAAAAAATATTATATTTTCCACCCCCTACATGCTCCAGCAATGTCCCTAGCCCTAACCTATCCCACTCAATTGCCGCTATAAGCCTGCTATGTCACTTTAAAGTTGCCTCCTCGGGCGAGGCAGCAGTCATTCATATATTATATTATATTATATTATATTATATTATATAAGATATTATATTATAATATAATATAGACCTACAATTTGTTGCAATACTGTAAAATGCCTACAAATTATTATTACAAAATGATATAATTATAGTCTAAGAAAAAAGTTTGTTGTTTAAGGTAATTGTGGATTAAACATGAAAGTCCTGATTAAATCATCCTTATGGCTATTACTCAGCGCCCCCTGCTGTCACAGTTGACATCAAAGATATAAAAATTAATATTGGCCAACCAAAACCCCAAAATATCTGCATCAGCCTTAGAAAAACCCACATCAGTCGGCCTCTGACACAGTACATGTGCAATAGACCTTTATATCTAGCGGTGAGCCATGAGTCTTCTTTAAACTGCTGCCTGGATGATGTTGACTCCACTGGTGTTGCATCAGTCCATTGGGCCAAAGCAAATGCAGCGCTGGTGTAAATGTGCGTATCCCGTCAGCATTACCTCGGCGCACAGATCCATCACTGCGCCGCTGGGACGACGCCTCGCTCCATAAAACACCGCTCAAGGAGGAACACAGCTGTTTATAAGGAGAGAAGAGAGTGTCAAGTCATCTCGCCGTAAATACAAATAAAGTAGACCGCTCACAACTGGTGAGGTAGCGGCTGAATTTGAAACACGAAGTGCTATTTTTACTCTTGGAAGGACTGCATTGCAAATGAAAAGAAGGGACTAACACATGTGAACTTCTCTTACAGTTTTGAAAGAGCCTCCTTGTCAGTTCGTAGTCATGCACATGTGTTTTTACTTCAACTTCATTTATTATACTGCACAGTTGAGTCTTGTTATCTGTTTTCACACAAATACACTATATTACAGAAGTTGGTAAGATAAAGAGGAACTACTGTCTTTGAATATTACACCTCTCATTTCCTTCTACACGCATTTGCTTAAAATAAACAAAACAAATTCATCATTCTCATATTTCTGTTGCAGTATATCAATTTGTCATTGCTAGATACTGGCACGAAGACGGATTTGTCTGATTTTGTAGCTGCATTTTCATGTTTGCATGATAGCAGCTCTAAATGTAAGCCTCGTTTGCTTGGGAACCTGAAACGCCATCCATTCTGATACATTTGAATGACTCTGTGGCCTCTTGTGGTTTTACTCAGATTTAGTTTTCTTCCCTCCTCATTGAGCCTTCACAATAATAGTGTTTCCCTCTCCCTTTCTACGTCTTTACGGCTCGCTGCTCAAAGCCTCCTGTTCCTTTCTGCCTCGTGGCCTTTTAAACAGTGACAGTTTCTCCAAATGAGCTCCAGTTTCCGAGAACGGCCCCAAGTGAAACACGACAATTCATACCTTTTTCTCCACCCAATTTATCTTCGTTGAAATGTCAGCCCTTTGTACAATATGAAGTGGAGCTTTCATTCAATCTATTTAGTATTTCTACCAATATTATACTGCATGGATAATATGTCCACGTTTGTTTCCGTACTGAATAATCCAGTTGCTAATTTTTTTAACTTCATTGTCATCCATCCGCCCACAGATTTCTTCGGCCTGTTCTGCTGATGTACTTTGTGTAGATGTAGACTTGTGTAAGGAAGGGCATCAGATTTAAAATGCCTAGCTACGAGGAGGCGGAGACTGATATGCAGTGACCACCTTTTAAAATAATAATCATTTTAAAAACATCAAAGCAGTGAAAGAGGGTTAAGTTTTATTTTTTGTTTTTGTCAGTTTTACAAAAAAGAAGCAGCAGCTGTATTTTGCATTTGGTTGGAATGGATTATTGAACTAGAATATTATCATAAGTTCTATTAATTCTATAAGAGAGGTGGGACTTGGAGGTTAACTCCTACTACTGGTTTCTTCTAAAAAAAGACCCACAAGTGTGTCAGTCTGCTCATTTGCCGACGAAGTTCTTTGGATAAAAAGCGAAAATTCAACTACAGAGTACAGATAAAGTCTGAAGAATCTTTGCCTACGATGGACAACTCCTGTACGACTGAGAACCTACACAGACAGAAGTTCTATTATTATTTCATAAATCATCGAAAACCTTCCTAAACCTCTTTTGTTTTCTTTAATCAGCAAAGTCCCACCGAGATTTCAGATTTTTTTTCAACGAGTCCTGACTCTGGGGGAGACCCTATTGTATGTATTTTCGTGGACCTGGATGAAAAACATTGAAAAATAGGGGAAACATGCAACCTCTACATAGAAAGGCCCCAGCTGGGAATCAAACCTGGGTCGTTCTTGCTGCGTCCAGAATCTTAAACTTGCCAGAGTGAAAATACATGTAAATGTAAAGTTTGTATTGAATAAAATGTACTCGTCTTGCTTCTTGTTCGGAATCTAATTAATTAAATTAAACCTCTCAGCACTTAAAGCTTCAGCAAACTAATCTCTAAATGTTGTATTTTCATATTTATTTTGTTTTGTGTATATTTTCAGGTGGGAAAAGCCAAAGGCATCCTCAAGAACTTCCTCATAGAGCCGTTTGTCCCACATAAACCGGTAACTCACCATTTCCTTGTTTCAAATGCCTTGCTTCCATTATTCCAGGGTCCCAACGCAAGGGTTGGGGTCCCTCAGGGGGTCGCCAGGTCCTGGGTGGGGTTTAAATATATGGTTTAAATATAGTGTTTAAATATATGTTCTAAACTTGATTTTAGAATGATGAGAATGATGTTTTGTTCCCCTTAAGTTGTATAAGGGGCAATAACCTGTTACAGTGGGGGTCCCGGGTTGTTGGTATTGAAATTGTTAGAGTCGTGGCCAAAAATGTTTGCAAACTCCTGCTTTATTTTACTAAACAGGATTTTTGAGCTTCAACAAACATGCTTTCATTTTGTTCCGTTCACGAGGACTTATTTGTTTGTTCTGTTCATTCCGATCACTACAAAGATCTTGCTTATAGCATCAGCAATTGTTTGTTTTTAACCTCATATGTTCTTGTATGAAAACCCTGTATAAAGGAGTCTGTATGTGTAAATATTTGATAAAAGGACTGTACTGTACTGTACTATTACACTCAAAAATTACCTTTATTATGCTCTAGAACAATGAAACAATGTTGATTCTCGGTCAGATGGTTAGTTAAAACTTATACCATTAAAACACGATAACTAGACAACATTTTGAAGAAGCGCCAACTTTTCTCTCCCGAGCAATTGATTTCTCTATTGTGATACTGGATCAAACTACAAGATATATTGAATATTTTAATTTGGGTCACTTAATAAGTTGAACATACTGTAGATCTATATCACCACACACGTGTACAATAATGGCACTGGTACTTTGTGTCCGATTTTTTTCATTTTTTTTTCATTCATTCTTTATTCTTTTCCTTCGTTCCTTTATTCTTTCCTCCGATAACCAGGAGGAGGAGGTTTACGTGTGCATCTACGCCACCCGCGAAGGGGACTACGTGCTGTTCCACCACGAGGGCGGGGTGGACGTGGGGGACGTGGACGCCAAGGCCAAGAAGCTGCTGATTGGAGTCGACGAGAAAATCAGCCAAGAGTCGGTGAAAAAGGCTCTTCTGACGCACGCCGCCAATGACAAGAGAGAGTGAGTGCGGACATACGGGGAAATATCTGTGGATTTAAATATAGAAACAAAGCTAAAAAGACAATGTACAAGAAAACGTCAGTGAATGGATCATGATGCAGACAGTATAACTTCGTCAAGTGCTAAACTGAAGCAAAGTTGAGACGAAACCAGGCCCAATTTTAGTAATGCCTAAACTAACTTACAAAATACTCTAAAGGCAAGACACTGCAGGTGAATAGTGAAATAAATTTTATTGGATGATATCAACTTCAAACCTTTGCTCTGTTTTACTGATACGTTTTCTGTCATTTTATGTTTTCATATGAAAATGTGTAAATATGTGTAAAAATTGACAAAATTGCAAATTCGGCAACAAAATCTAAAAAATAATGGATAAAGCCAGATTTAAATGTACGATTTTGTTTTGTTGATATGCTAATTGCACAGATTTGTTCAGAAATTATTTTTGATTTTACTAACTAGTTATTAGTGAATTTAAATCTGTTAAATCAAAAATCAAATTTCCCTTTGTTTTAGGGTTCAAAACTCGAGGAATTAAACATTGAAAAACTCTGAACAAACCTACAGAATCTCCTAACTCCTTTCTTCACTGCGGCCTATACAAAGATGCAACTTATTTAAAGATTTTTATGGGCTAATGGCCACTAGGGGCGCTCCAGCAGAAAAAGCATGTGTCAGGGTTTACCCAATTGGGCGAGATGCCTGGCTCTTCCATGTGTGGCATGCCTGAATTTTATTTAGCCTACCCAAGCCAGAGCGCAGCACTGGCCCAAAACTGCTGTGAGCGGTTTACGTGGTTCAACGCGGTGTCAGGCGAGAGATATGTAGTTTGTTTTGTGTGCGGCGAGGAGTGACAGAGGAGAGGACCCGTGGGAATCTCTCGGCGGTCAGTCGTGGAGGGACCCTCGGGAGCAGGCAGGGAACTGTCGGGAGCAGGCAGGTCTGTATTGTAAGGCCCTTGAAGTACTGTGATTTGGCCCTTGATGTGAAAAGGTTTCTCCACCCTTGTTCTATGGACAATAGTGCAATAATTACACTCCTTATTGTAAAGATTAGGTAATTTATTTGTTTTCAGGTGAAAGTTTGTCAAGCAAACTGGCCCAAATCTTGATCATTGAAAGAAATGTAGTTTTGCCTGAAGTGTCTGAAGTCCCTTTTAAAATTCCTTAAAAATCATGAAAGGGTGAGTATTGAGCACATTGTATGTGTTAATCATCTCTAAATCCATATTAATTTGAGATAAAAAGGTAAACAAATGCTAATGGCAATGTGTCACATTGAGCTAATACGGTGGCTATAGTCTCGCTGTTTGTCAGAAAAGATTACTTTTTCTGTATGATCTTATCCTTCCTTCCCAAACTTCTTCATATTTTATACTTTATATCACTACGGCTTTGTAGTCAAGAACATGCTGCTTTTGTGTGCGTGAATACTTAAATAACCAACTAAAATTCTGTGTACTATTGACCATTATTCATGTGTCAAAAGTCTGAAATAGCCCTGACGTCCATTACATAATTAAACCGGGCTGGAATAAGAGAGTACTATGATATTGCAGTAAACGTGCCAAACACTGGAGAATGTTGTGCGTGTATCCATTAGACAAATGACAAACTCCCCCCACGTCTGTTTGACCAGCTCCCCCTACAGTCCCCCTTTTGTAGAAAACTGGATGCAGCGATGCATTCAGGGCACGTCCGTTTATTTTGATGGCTATGAAACCGAGACTCGCCCTTTTGTAGGCTCCTGCCATCAGTCTCTGGTCCTCTGACAGCGAGCTTTACGGTGTGGCCGACTCGCTGTGTTGGCTGACATTGAAGAAGCAGAGGCAGTGTTTTAGTTTTGACGCCGTTAATTGTGATTTTCCAAAATGGTCGATCCTCTTCAAACATCAGATCGGAAACCTAGAAAGGTTTATATTATTATATTTCCAAAGTATGGATTTTTTGACCATAGACATGAAAAAAGTTAAATTAATCCTCATGAAGTATGGATGCAAAACAAAAAATATTGTGCAAGTATGAATTTGATATTGCTATGTATATAGTGTTGCTGTATTTCCATTCTCTACATGTGCTTTACGTGTAATGGAATTGACAATAAATGCTCACATGGGCATGATATGATTTAAAAAAATATATATATATCTTGAAAATTTGCAATAACAATATTATTATACTAAACCATTTCAAATTATTGAAGGTATGTTCCCTCTAATGTTAACACAATTTCCTAACCAACCTGTTATTCAGCCACTTCAAGATTGTCAAAACAAGATTGACTCGGGCCAAAACAAAGCTGAAAAGAAACGGAAACTTTTGCATGTTTTACCAAGGTGTGTAAAATTTCATTCAGATGGAAGAGCCCAGAGATTTTACAATATATTGGATCTTCTTGCAATGTGGATATTGCATCACGTATATTGTGATAACAATAATTTGGCAATACAGCGTGTCGGGTTACAGATCATCCTAAAAATTAACACATTAATCGATTTAAACTGCATTTGTCTGTACAGTATATGACAATACAAAAAGAAGTGAGATCTGATCCCTGAGACGATCTGCTTTTTGGTGATGTCGTCGTATTGCGATTCATATCGTGCTGGTTGGTGTCATCAAGCTCAAAGCGAGGGACTGGGGGGATAAATTTAGGCAATCATAGTGACTTAAACAAGATGGCTTTAGTCGCAGTCATGATCTAACGCAACTGCTACTCTGTATTCTTTTATAAACCGGTGTGCCGCTGAGTCACATAGGATTTGGTTAGGAGCCATTTCCCTCTGGACAGGCCCAGCGCTGACATTAGCCCCCAGTCTGTAGATAAACTGACAGGGAGGACAGGCAGGAGAAATGCAACCTCCCCATTCACCCCCCTCACTCCCACCACTGCTGTTTTGACATTTGAAGCATGGGACGAATTACATTTTTCATTCTCCGTCTCCTGTCCAGCTCAAACCAACAATATTTCAGTTTTATTACCGGCACTTTGTCAAGGCTTAAATTGGGTACAAAACCTGGACAGACCTTACAGCAGCCATCTCCTGTAGCGACTGCTTTCCTTCTGTCTGTTCACGATCAGGTCTCTATTGCAAATGACACATGCCAGCAAAATGAGGCTAATCTAAACCAAGACTAAATAAAGAATATATCAGGAGACAACCAGACCTTGAGGTCGTAGTGATGGCTAAAACGGACTAAACCAGAAATACTAATGCAGAATTACAACAGGTTGTAACATACTGTATCAGTACTAGACCAAGACCAAACCACTAGGACTAAACCAGTTAGAAGTCACATGATATTTATCACTTCATGTGCATTTATTTTATTACAGATATTTTTTTATTGTTGAAAATGGCTAAAAATGAACTAACTCGGACCTCTCGTTTTAGAGACAGTCTTTATCTGGGCTTAGGGTACCCTGTACTTTGTTGCGACTGACGAATAAACTTGAAACGTAATGTGTCTCACCTCTCCTAAGACCTGACTTGTAACTCTACTGGGACCGGGTACTCTCCAGCTCATCTCCATTGAGATGTTGACTAAAAGCAGCCAAATATGAGATTTAAATGGGTTAGGTCCTCATCCAAATCCATTCTTTGATTACCCACTGCAAAAATAGTACCGTAATTTCCGCGCTATATGCAGCCACTTTTTTCGCACGCCAAGAACACTGCGGCCTCTACAACGATGAGACTAATTCATAGATTTTTTTTCGACATACGAACCCGACGAACTCCTGTGTGTGAGGAACATCGACGTTGGGGAACATGGACGGGAGCAACGCAAAGGTTAACGCCCCCTTTTAGGGTAAACCAAAGGCTGCGTCCATTGAGGTGAATGGGGAAACATGGACTGAGATCTTCACATTTACGTCTGAAAAATGACATTTTATGCGTTTTATATATTTGTCTAATATAAAAGAGAAGCAAATCAAGAGATTTTTTGCAGTAGAAGATTCACAGAGAGGACAGTTAATGTTTTAAAATGGCTAAAGTTGGCTGGAAGTTGGCATGTTCAAGCTTCAATGTGAAGTGTTTAGCCATTCATAGTGACTTAATTTGATCAAATCCAAGGTTGTAGTAGTTTGCCTATAGCTGTGAGGATTTTTTCAGCTTCTTATGTTTCAATATTACTTGTTTTTGACCTATCAAAGTAACTTCCTGCTAACTTTACATTAAAACATTAACTGTCCTCTCTGTCCTACTTGGGTGCGCTCAATAGGCCGGAAAATACTGTATTTTCTGTCTAGCTGGTCCTTAGGAGCATGTTTTGTATTGCTGGCAACTGTATAATCCAAAAAGTCCAAAGGTTATGCACTGTTTTTAATAGTAATAATAATTTTCTCCTTTTCTTTACAGTGTTCTGGCCAGCTTCATCGTCGGACTCTTCAACCTGTACGAGGACCTGTTCTTCACGTACCTGGAGATCAATCCACTGGGTATGTGCAGAAATTAACCAATGCCATCAGCCAGTTAATTAATAATACGTTCGTTATATAATGTGTTTTCCAAATCATGAGTCACGCGTTAATTTAGGTTCGTTTTTTACAGTGACCGAGGAGTTGATTGAATAATTTATCCCCTCGCTGTTTGATGTGTGTATAATGTTATAATTGGACTGTAGTTCAGGCCTCTGGCAGCTGTTGTGACTGGGACGGATGAAACCGGCTTCTTTCATCTCACACCAAATACACCCAGTTCACACTTCCCCCCAAGCTCCGTAATACATCCTGCAACATCGGCGCTAAGGCTTTGGGGCAGTCATTTTTACAAAACAAAATTGATATTGGCATACACTGGGAGATGGTTCAGACATTTAGGTGGCTATACAGGACCAAAAGTAATTTGTTTTTCAGCAAAGTGCGTCAAAACAACACAACCTCAGGACCAAAACAAGCCTAAAATGGAACTAAATTGAGAAAATCATAACTAAAACTGAACTTGCACTGATTTTGCAAAACATGTCAATCTATTTCAGATGGAAGACTTTAGTGATTGCGATTATATGTGGCTTAAAAGGAACCCTGACTGAAATGGCATCTTTGACTCATATTAATTATCTTGCTGTCAGTAACATTATCTATAAGAGAAGAATTCCCAAAATATTTCCTAGTTTTATATATTTTTAGAAACAATTTTTATGCGTAGGTCGCCATTGTTATAAATGTGGCAATGCATTCTGGGTAGTGACGTCAGATGGTTGTTACCTCGTTGTGAGCCGTAGCAGTCACTGTTGGCAGGGATCTGCTCTTCTATTGTGCCTTTTCAGATCCAACCACAGCGTGATGTAGGACTGTTACTTTTCCCCAAAATGTATTGTGTTTTCGTTACAATATGAAAAAGTAGCTGGTTACAGGACAAAAGTAATTACTATAACTAGCAAATTACTATAACTATTCATTTTTTAAAGTGATGACTCTGCTCTTTAACTCTACTTTATTGTATCTCTCTCTTGTTCATTTCTATTACAGTCTTCAGTGCAGTTGAATCTTACTAAATTATCGCTTTATTATTATTTAGTTAAAATTTAGTCAATTTGGTTGATGTCGGAGCAAGAATAAACCAACTCAGCTGCTGTAGTACATTTTTCTAACCAGCAGGCAGCACTGTTTAGTTGGCTGTAAATCATGATGCATTTTCAAAATTTGGTCTATTTCCGCCTCCGTTTTATCACGGACTTTCTCCCTCACTTCCCTCGTGTCCTACTACAGTCCTACATCACGCTGTGGTTGGATCTGAAAAGGCACAATAGAAGAGCAGATCCCTGCTAACAGTGACTGCTACGGCTCACAACACTGGTCTGCTGTCGAGGTAAACAACCATCTGACGTCAGTAACCAGAATGCATTGTGACATTTACAAAAATGGCGACCTATGCATAAAAATAGTTCCTAATAATGTATAAAACTAGGAAATATTTTGGGAATTCTTCTCTTGTAGATAATGTTACTGACAGCAAGATGAATAATATGAGTCAAACATGCCACTTCAGTCAGGGTTCCCTTTAATATGGATCTTTAAAATTGTGATGGGATATTTTGACAATAATATATTGTGCATCCCTACTCTACACCTTGCCTTAGTGAGAGAGGATTTACCTCCTGACTATTCCTATAACTATTGAGCTTTTGATGCTTTTTATTGTATAAGAGAATATTGTATCCAATAAATTATGTTGTTGTTATTTCTACATCCATGTTTATTCTAATTATTGTACAGTGTGTTTGTGTTTGTAAATAAAGCAATATGTGATCAATGTCTGTTTTGCGATTAGTAGTATTCAATTTGAACATTTTTTTCTTTTTCTTTTTCTCTCTTAGTGGTCACAAAAGATGGCGTCTATGTCCTGGATATGGCCGCTAAGATTGACGCTACAGCGGACTACATCTGTAAGGCCAAATGGGGAGACGTCGAGTTCCCCCCACCGTTCGGCAGAGAGGCCTATCCCGAAGTAAGGCAGTAGTGTTTTTCTTAAATATAATATAAGACAACATCCATATGTCAAAGGTGCTCGGGAATACAGTAGAGAGTTTGTAAAAACAAAGCAAAGAATATGTTTATGATTGGTCATAGTGTTGGTCATAGATGTACACATTTTTGAGCGAATATGAACAGGAGATCGGCACCATTTGGATGCCTCCCGTGTAGTCAATCAGTCTTAAAATTGTTTCAATAACATATTAAGTCTGTTTTAGAGCTGAACAGTTTGAAATATCCATCTAATTTATTAAGCATTGGAGGGTCTGGGGTAGGAGATCAGTATTTTATGAGCCACATCCTTTGGTGCGACTCCTTTGAGCTTTGGAAAAAGAAAATCCATAAATGTAATGACATGAGTGATAATCTACTTTAGTATTAGTTTACATCTGATCCATAATAATCAATCAATCAATTTATTTTGTATCGACCAATATCACAATAAGAGTTGCCCCAGATTGCCTCACAGACATCAGAATGGTGAAACACGGTAGTGTCCAAACAGATGTAACGTCTAAAAAAACGAAACAATCCCCCATCCTTAGACCCTCCATCGCGACAAGGAAAAACAAAAAATAAAACGGTGGGAATGTAGAAACAATGAGGAGAGATCCGCTCCCATGGACAAACGGGTTATAGATACAGTATATAATGAAGACAGTAACAACTTTTTGCAGGGAAAGACCCTCCTGTTTCTCCTCATAATGTGCTCCTATTTGAATAAATCAATAACCGGTTTAGCTGACTGCTTTTCTTGCTTCATATTCTCTATTAAATCAATAGTATTTCTTATTGGAGCGATCAAAGGCTTTATGAATACATCTTAGCATGATCAACCAACCAGTGAGGACTACTCCACCGTACTCTTACCTTTTCAATTACGCTAAAAGCTCCCCTGGCCATCTGTGGAGGAAATCAATCTCTTAAATAGACTGCCGATAACTGAGGGGCAAAAATATCCTCTCCAGATGTTTTTCCTGGTTGCTGTTGATGAATTTACGTGCACATCGGGATGGGGCGGCGTGCTCCAGACCGGCTCCTCTAATTGGGCAGAGAGCGGAGCGGAGATGGGGGACAGCAGGTGACTTTGATTGGAGTGTTTTTTTTTTCTTGACAGGGAAACGGCAGCTGGGGCTCTGGCTGTCACAAACAAACCACTGACATGCACTGTGCCACCTCTGAGGGATAACACTGACTGAATACTTAAACAGGCTCCCGGGATATGAACAAACAAATGATCTTTACATTATAGGCAAAAACTCTTCAATCTGACGACTAAAGAATCAAGGATGGACGACTCCTGTACGACTGAGAGTTTGCGCTGTCATCTTATTTACTGACATGCATTCTTTAAAGGGGTATTACTCAAATCCTCCCCAATGGCTATGGAGCTCCACAGTCCAGCCTTTGGCCAGTGTCGGAAGTAAAAATCCCATTGAAAATAGTAAGAGTTTAAAAGCACGACGGAGGCTAATCAGCTATGTGCTAACTGCTAGCCATAGCGCGGATATTTTACAAGAAATAAAATACCAAATGCTTGAAAATATGGCAAAATGCTTTGATAACTTTTCGGTTTACAGTATACAGTTTTGGATACAACTTAAATTAAAGTCACCACAGGCTGATTAACTGCTACCGATCTTAAACATTTAATATTAATTATTTTCGAATAGTCTATGTAATTTTTGAATGGGATTTTTACTTCCGGACCGGCCAAAGGGATTGGCGGTGGGCGGGACTGTGGTGCTCCATTTGCTTTAGATCAGCAAAAGCACCTCCTGTTTCCCCAAAACTTCCTACGTATCCAGGAAAGGCTTTCCTTACCGCTCTATCTCTGGAAAAGCTTTATACTTTCATCATGTGTGCAAAAACATCTGCCAAAGCAATAGCACTGCACTGCCGTTCTGCGTAGAACAGCAAGGGGAGGGGCTTACGGAGAGCGCCTTATTGAATCAGGAAGTAAGGCTTGGTATTTTTTTTGTCGTTTTAACAACAGAGTGCAAGATAATAAGAGGTCTTTCAGTTTCAGAATTTACTTTATTTTGCACTGGTGTTTTGGAGAGAAAACACAAAAATGATATAAACATTTTCAAAAGGTGCTATGTCGGTGCCTTTTTAAACTTGGGCGAGTAGCAAAATGCACTACACCTGAATTAATGTCGCCTAATAGGAAATGTATGAATGTTTTTCCATGTCACAATGCTCATCTTCTTAAGGATTCAATTAGAATTTCTGCTCATTATTGACCTGCAGACCCTGTGTGTCTTGTAGGAGGCTTACATCGCCGACCTGGATGCAAAGAGCGGGGCCAGTCTCAAACTCACTTTACTGAACCCTAAAGGACGCATCTGGACCATGGTGGCCGGGGGCGGAGCCTCAGTGGTCTACAGGTACACACACACACACACACACACAGAACATTACTGGTTTTATTTGGATTTGTACCGTGTTCTTCTAAAGTGATCTGATCCCTCATACATTAGGGGTGGGCGATATAATTATTTTTTTTTGTTTATCTTGATATTTAGGGGTTATTTTCTCGATAACAATGATCAAGCGATAAATGTGCCGGTAAATGGATTAATTTAGATTGCGTCATCAAAAAGATAATTATCTTGAATAAACTTCTTAAGTGCAGAAAAAAAGAACATAATTACCGGTACACCTTTTTTGTCAGATTACACATTAAGTATATTTAATTTTTATATTTTAGCAGCAGTGTTTTTCAGCTTTTTGTTCATTTCTGGATTTTGAAGTATTGTAAATATGTATGTATATCTTCCAAATTTATATTTCGATATTATCTTATAGACTACTTATATCCCACCTTTATCATCCATTGCAAATTGGAATTTGTCATTGGTACAAATGAAACAAGCTGCATAGTTTTTTACCATTGTTTTGGGACTAAATAAAGTTTTAATTTTATTTTAAATTTTATTTTGTTGTTTTATTTTAAACAATTATTTTATATTTGTATTTATTTATTTGTTCCTTTCATGAAAATGCTTGTTCATTACATTGTTCACACAATGATTAATTGGAGTTAGAATACAGTTACATGATTTAAACATTTACATGAATAGAAAGGAGCAGATAAGAAGATTCTTATATTTTTCTGCCCCTAAATATATGACTTATCTATTAATCGTTGGCTGCAAAAGGTGCATGGATGAAGCCAAAGTGATGCCGTTTGAAGACGTCGTAATAAAGTACAATTAAAGGCAATCTCTGTAAGACACTTGGCACAAGTTTCACAATATGTGAAGATGCCATTCCTCATTTGAAAGCTCCATACTGTACGTCTACAATTCAGTCTTGGATTAAGAAAGTGAGAAGTCCTTTTATCCATACATTTATTTTAAACCTTGGTTTGTCATATGACCTGGCAACCCTCAGAGTAGGGCTCATCCTGCTCTGATTAGATGCAGGTCTTGACAAATTTAATGACACAATTTTAAAGTAATTCTTGCTCTGTCTGAGTCTGTACATCTTAGAAACTAAAATAGTTGAGAAGTAGTTCAATAATCAATTAGTCAAAAATGTTTCAGCCCTAGACTTAAAATGAGAGTGCTATCAGCAAAATATTTACAATATTGTGACCGTAGTAGTAATAGTAGTCCTTTTAAGTGGTAGTGGCAGTTGTAGTTGCTATTTTATTTTGAAAGGTTGTGTACTTGTATGTGGTCTGTCTGGAGTGAAGTATGAAAGATGAAGACTGAACTTAACCCTTGTGTGAATGATATCTTTTACTCGTAATATAGACGTTTGGGTGACCATTATTCCTACTTGTAGTGACACGATCTGCGACCTGGGAGGAGTGGATGAGCTTGCCAACTACGGCGAGTATTCAGGAGCCCCCAGTGAACAGCAGACCTACGACTACGCCAAAACGATCCTCTCCCTCATGACCAGAGAGAAGCACAAAGACGGTAGAGACTTCACTTTACAACTCCAAGCTTCTGCATCACTGACCCCATCGAATAAGTCACGGGTCACGTCACGGAGTCTGCGGTCTGTCCCAGTAGCTTTGGGACTTAACATACAGAGTTGCATGGACTCCGAACACAAAAATAACCCAGTTTTCATCCAGAAAAGCAATTGCAGTGAGGAAGCTTCTTAGAAATTAAATGTCTTTTAATTGAAAAAACAAGCCAGTACAGATGACTTCTTCAATACCTTTTCTACAATGATGAAAAGTAACCGAATTAAGCAGAAGTTACTGTACATGTGGGAGAATGATGAAGAGAATGAATCTTTGTCTAAAGTACTTTTTGTTTGTTGAACTTGGGTGGCCTCATTTGCTTGGCATTCAATCATAAACAAAAAACGAATTGTTGTAAACGTAGCACTGTAATTATCATAACCCTTTGCTTTCTTTTAGGTAAAGTCTTGATCATTGGAGGTAGCATTGCCAACTTCACAAACGTCGCAGCAACATTTAAGGTGCCTAATCCAGATTTTTATAATGAATAAAGTACTAATAGTATTTCTAAATGATTCTATTGTCAGCCTAACCTGTGTGTTTTTGCATTAGGGGATCGTGAGAGCTATAAAGGACTATCAGCAGCCACTAAAGGAGCACGAGGTTCAGATCTTTGTGCGACGTGGAGGCCCCAACTACCAAGAGGGACTCCGGGTGATGGGAGAAGTCGGTATGTCAGTCTATTCATTGTATTTGCAAGTAGGACTGCACAATGTGAGAAAAAGTAGTGTGATGTTCGATAACTGTGTTGAATATCATGTCAGACAGTCCTAAAAACACAAAATCAGAACCAAATTAAGGCTAGAATGGAGGTAAAGGAGTAAAATCATTACTGAAATTCTAAACATTCTTCAGTTACCATGTTTTTTGTGCAGCCCTTTTTGTGATCATCTTTGCAATATCCACGCCATTCTGCAAAATTGACAGGCCAGTTATGTGAAAAGCACATACTGTACAGAACAAAAGATCACATGACTATATATGCAACTAAGATAACTGCACATATTCTTTTGAAGTTGTATTTATCTTGATTTTTAGCTTTTTAGGTGTATTTAATACATCTTTAACAATATGTGGGAAAAATCCATCTTAACATAAAAATATAACAAATAAAACTGTTTGAGGCGTGGCTTGTCACTCTTAGGTCTTTGTGAGTCCTGATGCCTTCCCAATTGTGAATCACATCCTACAGTTTTTTAATAATAATGATTAATTGTTTTCTTTTTGAGACTTTACGATTTTCCATATTATTTGACTTTGTTGGGCCGTATCTACCACTGCAAAGACTATAAACCGCTGGGAAATGGCACGTCTGTATTGTGAGCAATTCCACTGTGTCTAATTGGTTGTGGTGGGCCTTTTGTTCTGTCCAGGAAAGACCACAGGGATCCCCATTCATGTGTTTGGCACAGAGACGCACATGACGGCCATCGTTGGCATGGCGCTGGGGCACCGATCCATCCCCAACCTGCCCCCGGTCGCCGCCCACACCGCCAACTTCCTGCTCAACACCAGCGGCGCCGCTTCGGTACAAGCATGAGCCAAGAAGTTTAAGTTAATTACTCTAGCTTTGCTGCATCATGCCATGCCATAGTGCAAATACTGCACTCCCGACACAGCTGCGAAGAATAAGTGCATTTCAGGGCATTGACAGCGGCTGGTGCAGTTTGCCCAAAGGCGTCCATTAGGATTGTGTAACAGGAAGGCTTGCGATAAAGTGGATATGTGCACATACTGTACCTCTTTACCAACATACTGTATGACTGAACTAATGCAAGAGTAGAAGGCATAGTTTACCAAGGCATGACTATAAAAGCATTTAATTATTTGTATTACCGGTAATAAGAATCATTATTAACTGAAGATAAAATTAGTTAATAATGATTAACTGATTTTGCCTTTAATTGTACTTTATCAAGACGTCCTCGAACGGCATCACTTTGGCTTCATGTGGCAAAAAGTTAATAAAAAACACAATATCCGTGCACCCTTTGCAGCCAACGATTAATATATTAGTCGTAAGACCAAAATAATTGTTAGCAATAGCTACAGGAACTAAAATAAAATAAAAACTTGATTTAGTCCCAAAACAATGGTAAAAACGATGCAGTTTGTTTCATGTGCTTCATGTTACTGTAAAGCAGTGAGTCCCAACCCTTGTCGTCTCGCGTACCCCTTGGACCTTTCATTTATACTCCAAGTACCCCCTGCTCCGATGGTTTTGTTGATTAGTTGGAAAGTGAATGACGAAAACTTGAATTTATCAATGAAAAGACGCTAAATACTCTCAAGTTCTGACTCTATACAGTTATTCTTTTTACCCCGTACCCCTGGTTGGGAAACACTGCTCTAAAGAACCTAATAATCATTATTAACTGAAGACTAAATGAAGTTCTTTGATACATTATGCTTAATTTTTTGTATGAAATACCGGTAAACTGTAGCCTAGAAAGTATGTAAGAAATTGATTGCATCCCTGGTATAAACTTGTATATAAAACTTGTAGTTACTTGGAGTGAAGCATTGTGTAGTAATTAGTATTAAAAATGAATGATTAGTTTCTTTTTGTCACTGCCAGACTCCAACATCAAGTAGAACTGCTTCTTTTTCTGAAAACCGCGCCAAAGGAGTCGACGGATCTCAAGCTAAGAAGCCTCCAACAGGTGGTGCTCTTGGTAAGAAATGTCATTTTTATTTTGCTGTAAGAGTTGGATCCAGCTTTACAGCACCCCCTTTGGGCAATATTGCATCCTTACAAGTTATGAAACCCACAGCACATAGTTCTTTTTCATATATTATATTATACCCTTTTCTTTTTTGGGGGCTGCTTTTACCACCCAAGTGAAAGTTGAAGAAGAAAAAAATTAAACAACTTAAATTGAGGCCATTTATCTTCTAATACTTACTACTGTCTATGTTTCCCCCCCAAAAATGTTATAATCTATGCCTAACCATATTTGCAGTTCCTTAACCAGGGCTGCCCTATTTAATTCTAATTTATTTGCCATTGCACACACAAATGTATTATTCCTTCCACATATTTTAATACTAGCTTCTGCCCATAGTTGTGATTCAATGCTAAAACCTCTTCACTTTGTCACTCTTTTCTGCAGCTAAAGCGACGACCCTCTTCACCAAACACACAAAGTCCTTGGTGTGGGGCATGCAGACCAGGGCAGTGCAAGGCATGATGGACTTTGACTATGTCTGCTCCAGGAGTGAGCCCTCTGTGGCAGCGATGGTCTATCCTTTCACGTAGGTTTTACCAGGTTGTATTAATATAGTCCTACATTAACCAGGCAAAGCATTATGACCACCTTACTACACTGGAAAAGGGATGTCTTGATAAGTTGAGATGAATAAAGAATACTTTCTATAGAAAACAAAAGGAAGTTTATCAAATTAGTACAAGACACATTATATTTTAGTGCAAACATAATATATATATAATAGTTTTACTTACCTACTCAAATTTACTAATTTCCAAAGGTGTAGCGCCAAAATCGTCTTGTTGGCCCTGTCGAACCACATGTTTCTTTTATCATTTTTGCTGTGGACCAGGCTGTATGGGGGGCCCTCCCTGCTCTGGGCCCTGGTTGAACCGTACCCAGTCCAACACGCCATTATTTCAAGAAAATACTTCTAGTTTACTTTTTACAGTGTAATATGCAGCCATAACAAACAAGCAATAATGCATTAACACTGTTCCTTTCTTTGACCACTGCAAATCTCTAGCCTTCACAATTTTTTCCTTTTTAAATTCCAATTAAAGTGTAATGAAGTAATAATAAAAATAATATATAATATAGCACTACAAAACCCTGTGACAGCCTGTCTTATACTCAATATCTATCCTTTCAACTCAATATCTATCCTTTCATGGACCACTGCGCAGTGTTGATCAGTTTTTCAATGTACTTTTTCCTTTTAAATTCACCCATCGTTATCTCGTCTGCCTGCTGTAGCGGTGACCATAAGCAGAAGTTCTACTGGGGCCATAAAGAGATCCTGATCCCGGTTTACAAAAACATGAGCGACGCCATGAAGAAGCATCCCGACGTGGATGTGCTGATCAACTTTGCCTCTCTGCGTTCAGCCTTTGATAGCACCATGGAGACAATGCAGTACCCACAGGTTCATGGGGTTTAATATCATATACACTAGGAGAAAGTTGGAGAAATGATTCTAAAATGATTGTTTCTCTCTGTTTTTGTATAGATTCACACCATTGCCATTATCGCTGAGGGAATCCCTGAAGCCCACACCAGAAAGATCATCAAAGCAGCTGATGAAAAGGGTGTTACAATCATTGGACCTGCCACTGTAAGCTTGTTTTTATTTTGAATTAGTCTTCCAGGTAAATGGTATCAGGGATTTTTCCCACTTCAAACATACGACTAATGGTGCGTTCCAGACAACTGGTAAATTTCTGACCAACATCTAGGAAAAATGCTGGTAATTACAACTTTAAACTCTGAGATTATCAGAGTCGTCCAAGTTCAGATATGAGCTGAAGACAACCACGGCAACCAACAGCGGAGAAGTGGAGCTAAACGATAAAACTTACAATTTAACCACTTCAATATAGTGCTATTTAGCATGTTTTGAATTCTATCTGGTTTGTTGAAACATTTTTATAACGTTAGCATCATATTATTTGGCTGGAACGCTCTGAAGTTGTAAGTCGTATGTTTCAAGTGGGGAAAATCCCACTCTCCATTATGGTGCGTTCCAGGCAACTGGTAAATTATGGCTGAAGGGAATAACTCAAGAGGGTTGATAGGTGATAGTCCATTTTCCTTTTGAGAAAAAAAAACTGCAACAGCAGCTATCTTTTATTTACATACGAGATTGTCGCCTGGAACACTCTGAGGTCGTAACTGGTAACTTTCAAGTGGTAAATTTACCAGTTACCAGGAACGCCGTTTGAGAAACATATAATTTAGTTTTCAATCAAGATTTTGTCAAATAACTCTAAAATGTCATATAAATTTGGTATTAAATTTGAATTGAATAAACTTCCCATTGATATTATTGTACTCAAACATGTTCAAATAATATTCTTTGCTTCATGGAGCTTCTCCCACATGAACAAAGCACAGACCTGTTCCATTGGCAGTGACTTTAAATAACATAAGCTCTGTGTCAAGTTTGCATGTTCTTAATCACTTCTTTTCTTCTTTATTTAGATTTTTTTGTCAAATATTTGGTCATTTTTCTCATAATTTTAGACAAAATTATTAATTATTATTATTATTATCATCGGAAATTTCCTACATAATGTTCTTTGTGCCTTATCTGCAGGTTGGAGGTATTAAACCAGGCTGTTTTAAGATTGGAAACACAGGAGGAATGCTGGACAACATCTTGGCGTCTAAACTGTACCGTCCCGGCAGCGTGGCTTATGTGTCCCGCTCTGGAGGGATGTCCAATGAACTCAACAACATCATCTCCCGCACGACTGACGGGGTGTACGAGGGAGTGGCCATCGGGGGAGACAGGTATGCCATATTTATGAAGGTTTTTTTACTGTAAAGGTTGTTATATTTTAGAGAAATACTACATAAATAACACATTTGAGATTTGAAAGTAAATTTTGATTGAAATTAAAGTTGCCTTTTCCTCCCTGTTATCTACCCATCCTGAAAAGTAATTACAGGGTTTCTACAGGGTGTTAATAGTGGTGCAGCGGTTGGAGCTCGTGCCTCACAGCGCCCCTGTCTGTGTGGCGTTAATGTTCTCCCCGTGTCTGTGTAGGTTTCCCCAAGCACTAAAAATATGTACAATAGGATCTTCTCTGGGGCCAGGACTCCTCTGATAAAGAGATTCTTAATTTCAGTGGCACTTTCCTGGATCAATAAAGGTCAAATAAAAAATAAATTAAGTAATTATTAATTGTGCCTAAATTAAGCCCTTAAATGTCCTTTTAAAGCAAAATCTGGCATTAAATCTATATTGTTTGTGAAGTAATGGCATTGGCAATGACTATGAGCCTTTTCGAAAACGCTCCCTCGTTGCCCTCACACTTCCACAAAATCCACTGTGAGGGCAGCTTCAGAAGATCCAGAGACTTGGAGCTGTGGCTTTCAGACGCACTCACCCTCACCCCATGAACAGAGGGTGTTCTTGGCCCACATGAGTGGGCGGGGCCCCTTTACTGTCACAGCCCCACCCACTCATGTTGAAAAATTCACTACTGATAATATTTTTAACAAAAAATATTTTCCCCTTAGAGTTCACCAAGTAATTTTGATTCAGATTTGTTATTTTTGCTTCTTCAAAATCGCAATTGAAAGCTTTTCCTCCACCAATAAAAGCATCTTTGGTCTTATCACTGCTTTCTTTTTCATTGAGAAAACTCTATTATGGCTGTGTAATTGTTGAAATTCCAACATTTACCCCACTAAATGAAAGTGGAACTGGAGTTGTTTGGGGCATGTTGCACGTGGGGCTGCTCTTCGGTGTAACACACACCTGTGAAGTTCGGAAGTTTCAGAACGGCCCCATTGAAAATTCAAAAACATTGGTTGAAATTAAAACACATTACAACTGCAGCTTCGTCTGAAATCATACACAAGTTTTGCTCAAATGTTGGGTAAATTTGTGTCCAATTTGCTTTTGAATATGATCCCCCTCATCCCTCTGTTTGATGCCATGTTTGCAAAGAAATTAAATACTTATATAATTGTATAATGGCCTTAAATGTTACTTGCTGCTACCTGTATAAACCCTGTAGTGCTGGGAAAGCAAGATCAAATTATTTCTACTCAAGATCAAAATGACTTGGTTCAATGGAAAGCCAATTTACTTTGAAGTAGTAAGTTTGAGTCAATCTTGCTAATGTTCTTTAACTCAAATATATGTCTTCATTCATGTGTTTCTCTAGTTAATATGCAGGGCACACATATTGTGAGTAAGTAGCATTTAACTTCCCTTCTAGATATCCTGGTTCAGTGTTTACGGACCATGTCCTGCGTTACGAAGACACTCCTGGGGTCAAAATGATCGTGGTCCTGGGAGAGGTGAGTTACACATAAATTCTTTTACCTTTTTTGAGAAAAAATATTGCGATTTTGCGATTATTCACGATTATCAAGAGGAAGAAAATACAGAGAAATGCAACCTATTTTTATTTTTATAATTTCAGATCGGGGGCACAGAGGAGTACAAGATTTGCCAGGGAATTAAAGACGGCCGTATCACAAAGCCAGTGGTGTGTTGGTGCATTGGAACCTGCGCCACAATGTTTGCCTCTGAGGTGAGACACAAAGCAAGACTCTGCATATTGGACTGGCAACATACTAACTTACTAACATAAAGTGACTCCACCCTCTTCAGTTGTTTCTTTTGCCTGCAGTGTCTCCCTTTAAACAGCGTTGTGTCTGTTTTTAGGTCCAGTTTGGTCATGCTGGTGCCTGTGCAAACCAGGCGTCTGAAACAGCAGTGGCAAAGAACACGGCTCTGAAAGAGGCCGGAGCTTTTGTGCCCAAGAGCTTTGATGAACTGGGAGAGGTAATCAAGTAAGTCAGGCTTATGCAACTCATAAATTGTATAGATGATCATATTGAGAAAGTAACATTGCAGTAAATATCTAAATCGTTGATGTTTTTTCCTGAACAGATCTGTGTATGATGATCTCATTGCCAAAGGAGTAATAGTCCCCGCTGAAGAGGTGCCTCCTCCCACTGTGCCGATGGATTACTCCTGGGCAAGAGTGAGTAATGCAGAACAGTGGCATAGTTTTCAGGAATATTGTGTTCGGTAGTAACAGAATACATGTGGGTAAGTCTCACATTCTTAGCAAGGTCTGAAGTTTATGTGAACATACATTTGAAAGTATTTTGTAGCGGTTTTAACATATTTTGAAGCACTTTTCAAAAACAAATCCATTCAAATATCTCTTTACCGCAACAAATCTAAAATGTGAATTTAACAAAAAAAACAAAGCCTTTTGGATGTTTTTCAAAATGGATTACTATTATTTACTCACAGCTCATCATAACGATCATTGAAATATATTAAAGTGTTTTTGTGGGGGGTTTTGTGTCATTTAAAAATATTTTTTCTCATTACCGAACACTGCCTGTAATTGACAATTTTTTTTGCTCTATTAACCATAGTTTGTAGTTTCTTCTGATTCATTTTATGATCAGGATACTACATTCTTTTTTTTTTACTAATTTAACCCTGAATATATTGTGTTGCTGTAATAAAACATAGGCCAATTCATAATTTTGTGAGACTGACCCGTTTGGACCCGTTGGGAATTCGGTTAATCATTTTGAGTAACACTATTCTGGTAGTGTTTCTTTTTCATGTGAGAGTATTCAGAATACAGTTACTATCTTAAAATCAAAGGAATACATTGTGGTACTCCATCATAAATATTAAGCTTTGTATTGCGCAACATCAGGAGAGAATTTTTTTTTAGCATCTACTGTGCTCCTGGTGTGTATTTTTAACAACCATACATAACTTACATTTTTAAGCATATGCTGTGTACATTGTATAATGCAAATCAATACATGATTTTTATTATATGCCACATACATGAATATAATGTAATTCAATATGAAAGCAACTATTGAGAACACAATACACTGATTGGACCAAATAACGGAATATGTTGCAAAAATATGTTTTCGGGTAAGGTATTCAGTATTCTGCAACTACATTCAAGATTATTCTCAATGTTGACAATAATCTTGAATCTAAACATAAGCCATAGTAATTCACATCTATAGTACACTGCAGAATGTGATCTAAAAATAGGTCAGGTTTTCTTGCCCTTGATTTGAGCAGTAAAATGATAGAATTTGTACTTACTCCTATTAAGGAGTAAGTACTTTGTTGTAGTGTATGTCAGACTTTGGGTAAAAAAGATCTTTCTGACAGATTCCTCGCACTGCACCGTTTTACCTTGTACGTTTGTAGGAGCTGGGTCTGATCCGTAAACCTGCGTCCTTCATGACCAGTATCTGCGATGAGCGAGGCCAGGAGCTGATCTACGCTGGGATGCCCATCACTGAGGTCTTCAAGGCTGAAATCGGACTTGGAGGAACGCTGGGTCTGCTGTGGTTCCAGAGGAGGTCAGGTTCCTAGATCTAGAGTGTATTCAAGACCATAACAGCTCAGACAAAACTCAGACTTTTAGCTGTCAGTAGAAAGCGAAATCCACAGTTTTAATATCCAATTATATGATGAATTGTAATCAGTAGATACAATCCAGAGCAATGTAGTGGAAATAAAGGGAGCAGCAACTGACCTATGCTTTTTAATTAAGCCAGTCATTGGGTGGAAACTAATGTTTCCTGGAATTAAAGTTTTAAAGGTTACAGTATATAGACGCTTAAAATGGTTTGGAACAGGCCCGCTGGCCAAATTCCCTCCAAGAAGTCTGATTCGGCCCACGAGATGGTTAGATTTGTAAGAAGTATTTACTTTGATTAATTTGTGCACTGATTAGACTGTCAATTGAACCTATGGACAACAAAACAGCTTACTCAATATCACAGTAATCGAAGGATATTTGACCATAGATCTATTTGTATTTGGTCTTCCTACGTGCAAAACAGTGCTGCATTTGGAGGTTTGTCCACTCATTTTGGCCCTCCATCACAAAAACTCAGGGCACCCCTGGTTTAGATATTGTGTACATGGTTTTGGGGGGGCATTAAATGTTATTAAATGAATTGTGCCAGAATTAAGGCTATAAATCTCATTAAAAATCTGTAAATTGGGTTCAAACTGCCATTAAATAAACAACATAAAATAACATTTGTTGTAAAATAATGCCATTGCACGGGTTGATTCACTGTAAAAAAAAAAGAAGAAATACAACTTATGGTCTAAAATGTATTCAACTGCAATTGCCAGGCATTCAACTCTGTAGGCAAAAATTCTTCAGTCTTCATCTGTACTCTGTAGTTGAAGTGTAGGACGTCTCGATCTTAGTCCAAAGATCGTCATCAGCTTAATAACGACTTGAGCAGGGAGGAGTAACCTGTATCTGTATGTGTTTGATGGAACATTTGTGAATCTTAAGGAATATGTACAGATTTTTTTGGGTTTGTTGCATTCATAAGACAGTATTTGAGCATTAAAATGGTATTCTAAAGCACTAAATTTCACTTACAGTAATTCAATCAATCGATTTTATTTTTTTAAGACAACTTCCTCCTCAGCCTCAGAGAGCTTCACATTCATTCAAGTACCTGTATAAACCCTGTGTGTAGCCTTAATTTAAAACACTCATATCTTTGGACAACTTTTTTCTTTCCTGTAAAAAGAAAAAAGCTTATATAATGTTATTTTGCTGTCAGGCTGCCCCGTTATGCCTGTCAGTTCATCGAGATGTGCCTGATGGTGACTGCGGACCATGGACCCGCTGTCTCTGGAGCTCACAACACGATCGTCTGCGCTCGAGCGGGAAAAGACCTCATCTCCAGCCTCACCTCCGGACTCCTCACCATCGTAAGATGCCACACACTTCAAAAATTCAATGCCTGTTCTCTTTCTTCAGCCTGTAACCATCCTGAACGCCTTGCAAAATAATTTCATGTTCAGGCCCATGTCATTTCTCTTTTCAGGGCGATCGTTTTGGTGGTGCGCTGGATGCTGCGGCTAAACAGTTCAGCAAGGCTTTCGACAGCGGCATGTTGCCAATGGAGTTTGTGAACAAGATGAAGAAGGACGGCAAGCTAATTATGGGCATTGGACACAGAGTAAAGTCGGTAAGTATGGAATAGTCATTTGAGAGAGGAGGGATTGAGTAACCTGACATGTGCCAGATTGATATGCGTAGCACTCTGATTTGAGTTCTACACCTTATCAATCAATTTATTTAGGGTTATCGCCAAATATCACAACAGGAGTCATCTGAAAGGTCGTTACAGAAGCAAAACAAATCAAACATCAAACAATAATCAAACAAATGAAATGTCACAAACCGACGTCACACAAATATAATATCCGATAAAAACAAGCCTAGGACATCCTTACATCCTCTTCCGCGGCAAGGAAAAACTCAGAAAACCCTGTGGCAGAAACAAAGAAACCTCGAGGAGAACCACGGTGGAGAAGGATCCACTCCTATGGACGGATGGGCAATCGATGGTTCCTAGGCCGACGAGAGTCCCATAACTGTGTCCAGTCAGAGCTGCAGAGGCCACCAGTCCCACAGCCACTGATGCTGTCCTGACATTATCAATCTGGGTTTGCTCTTGTTCAATCAGCTCGTGAAAAGGGGGGCTGTTACAACAATACTTTTATTGGTGAAACAGCAGTTAGTACCTGCCTACCGTACTTTAGCCGAACCCAGTCGGGAGAAAAGCACAAACATCTCTTTGCTCCCTTTTCAAAGCAGAAATAGTTCAGCTAAAACAGAGTCAATTGCTGCATCAAAAAGTAAGTCCTTAGATGTAGCCATGTTTGTTATCATTAGGTGTTTGGTGCAACGTCATACCAACATGTCCCGCCTTAAACCCCAATGCAGGCACGCCATTGGTCCCACAAATGGCTGAGTCGAGCCGAGCATACGTGATTGGACTCTTGCAAGATGTATTTTCCCGAGTTTGTGAAATCACAAATCTCGTGGGAACACATCTTGCAGTGCAAGGTTAGGCATTGAGAGGAACTTTGAGGAATGTATATAAAGAGGAACTGAAGTCGGAGAGGATGCAGATAATAGTAGGGGCAATTTACGTTAGTTATGTAAAGATTCAAAGACAAGCTTGACGAGAGTGAAATTAATTGTAACTTTTTATTACATTTTCAAAACAACCAAGTTTACCAAAGTATTACAAAATAAAATGACAAAACCCCACATAAAATACAAAAATAAAACAATAATTCAAAATGTCAGAAAATGTAAAGAAGAGACCTGATTGATTTTATAACTGCCACTGCAAAAGAGAGGCGATCCTTAAGTGCACAGCAAGCTGAAAATTGTAGAATTGTGGTGATATACTGTAAGACAGGGTTGACCCACCCTATTGTTCTTTAGTGATATTAGGCAAAGCATAAATTAATGGTGATTTAGTGTTGAAATATTGTTGAAACATTTATGTTGACAGATTAACAATCCTGACATGAGAGTCCAAATCCTGAAGGACTTTGTGAAGCAACACTTCCCGTCCACACAGCTGCTGGACTACGCTCTGGATGTGGAGAAAATCACTACGTCCAAGGCAAGAGCCATCACCTCATCCTCTTACACAACTGCTATCAATTTCAAAAGGGAAAACAAATCGATATTAAAATTGCTGTGTGTATTTCGTATCAGAAACCCAACCTCATCCTGAATGTAGACGGCTTCATTGGAGTAGCTTTTGTGGACTTGCTCCGGACGTGTGGAGGATTTACAAGGTTTGCCTCAGTAGTAGGTTTAATGTGTCAAACTTTGTACAGGAGTGATAATAATTTTTTCTCTTTTTTGCTCACAACAGGGATGAAGCGGATGAGTTTGTGGAAATTGGCGCATTGAATGGTATTTTTGTCCTTGGACGCAGCATGGGATTTATTGGTGAGACCTAAAACTTCCCTATTATCACAAAGAGGCAGAAATCATGTTTGCGCTGATTGTCATAGTAATAAAACTAATTAACATTTTTTTTTATTGTAACGCTATATAAGGAGGGCACTTTCTGGTAATTAAAAGAGCACAAGTTGGTACAAGCATTTAATTCAAACATTTAGTCAAGCTTATAGTCTCAAATCTGTCGAGCGAGGTCTATGTAACTTAATAATAGGCCTACTGTGTAGTTTATTTGTTGTTTATCTGGTTGACTTTCATTCATTCAGTGTAACAGAAAGCATGCATAACCATATCTCTATTGCATCATGTACCACTGCATATCCAAAATTGCAAATGTACAAGGCGATAGCTTCACACTTACAAACAATGACCGAGTGAAGACTTTATAACATCCCAATTCTTCACATGGATATTTTATAACACAACTTGCATGATCACTGTCTCAGAGCCTGAAAGCTCATGAATAATAATAATAATCATTGTGATGATAAAGCGTAGGGCTGAGTAAAAAAAAAAGAAATACTATTAATGGTTTTGAATTTATTTTCCGCCTGATATCGATTAAAATCAATCCTTTTACCGTGACAGATAGGGGCGTGGCTGCGTGTGTTGCCAACAATGAGGGTTCAGGCTTTAAAATGAGCCCAGCCATGTTCTTCTAGGCCTCTGGGTGGTGGTGTAAAGTTGCGTTGGAAATATGTGTCCAAAAGGCTAAGTTAGCAGTTTACAAAACTGCTGACTCTGCACTTTGTCTCATTCTGCTCCAGAGCACAGGATAAATTATTTTCAATTTCAAAATTTTCCCAGGGGAGGGCCCCCGAACCCCCCATTTTACCATGGTCCCTAGAAAACGTATGGTTTACATGTCTACGCTCAAATCTCTTCAGATCAAAAATTGTAGATTTTAGATATTTGTATCCACAGGGGGTGAGTGAGGAGGGCAGAGAGGACCGTAAAATATGTATTCACAATGTTTTTAATGTATTTTTGATCTTTTAAATGTCATGGAAAACCCTGAAAATTGCCGGGAAAGTGGAAAATAATTTCAAGTAAAGAGTGGGAACCCTGTAAACTCATAATATGAATGATCTGGCTTTACTAAAAAGGGGCCTGTCTTTTGAACGGCTCTTTGACATGAATGGATCCCAAATTCTCGGCTCCCTGTAAAGAGCCATAAATCACATCACTAACAAAAGAAAATGCCCTTCTACTACTAGGCAAAAGTCAATTGTACGTCTAACTTTTTTTTTCTTCCAGGACATTACTTGGACCAGAAGAGACTGAGGCAGGGCCTGTATCGCCACCCATGGGACGACATCTCGTATGTGCTGCCCGAACACATGTCCATGTAATCAACTGAACCTACAAACACTGCTGCTGTCCATTAGTGTGTTGATACTGTGAAAAAAACAAGAATCAACAGAGGAAAAAGCAAATGTATGTTACTATATTATTGTGTAAATATCGAAAGAGGCTTTAGGAGTGTAGATGTTTATTTTGGCTATGTATCAGTGACTGGAAAAATGCACTTTTTTACACACACATCCGTAACATCTCCTGTGATCAGATCTGTTTATTATGTAGTGATACCAATTTGTTTTGTTTTTTATTACAAAAAAATGAGCTAAATCATTATTCATTCCAGTTCGTCATGCAATGTGTTAGATGTCTGTCTAAATTCATTACTATTATTGTCAAAGCATGTTCTCTTCTCTATACCTCAGACCTCTCCTCTAACCTTGTGCCATTGAATAAATATTGTATGCTTTTGGCAAAAGGTACATTGCAATAACAATAGGCTACTGTATATGAACAGCTAAAACAATGTGATTCAGAATGTCTGGTACTATTATCATTTATGTAATAGAACTGAAAATGTACCTGTCGTGTTTTTACAGTGGCAAGATTGTCAACATTATTGAACTTTATTGTGGCTCATGGTACAATTTCTTGTTCTTGCCCATTCTATGTGTAAATGTGGACAAACAACTTTAAGAATGTAGTGTTTTAAAATGACCAAATGCTGTTAAATGTATTGTAAACATGGTCTATTCTTTGAAACAGTGAAACTTAATTTAACTTGAAATTATTAATGGTACTATGTTTGTTTTTAATCATTTAAATGTGAACTCAGTGTGCCTCTATATTAATTAATAAGGGAAATTATGTGTCATCATGTGCAGCTGAATGAAATAAAATATATTCATTAATAATGCACAAAGTTCTTGGGCTTTTAAAATTAAAATTGATAGTTGGGTACACTACAGTTTAAGTTATATATTGTGCATTGCTTGAACCAATTTTAAAATGTAAAATACTGGATAAAAATTAGGGAAATGAATGCTCCAGTGGGGGGATGCAATGCATGCCTGAATCTGCTCCTCAGGATCCAGTGGATGTGTATAAAACCGAATGGGCACATGGCATCGGTTACCTTAGCACTGTGTTTTGTTCTGTCCCTTTCAAATAAAATAAAATAGATTATCATAACAATATTTGTAATCAACCACAGTAATTAATGGGATTTCCAAATATTAGCTACGTCACAAATCAATATGGCGGTTAGCGTCGGTGAAAACACTGCTCTCCGCTCATTGAAATGACTTTGAGTGGTTATCATTTGGTTTGAGAGGATAAATGTCGGACTATAATAACCTGCAAAAGTGCGATATAAACGGATATTGGTTTGTTTTCACCGACACACGTTGAAATGAACTGACACAGGCTTCTTTTAACTAGCTAATAACTAGTGATATTTGAGAGCTTGTGTAGTTTTTTTTTTTTTATTATTAAATGAGCACTGCTGAGCAATGGGAAATTTGGGATAAATCAAGGTATTACCATCAGCCCTTGAAAGATTTTAATTCTAGCCTAAAATCAGGGAAAAGGGGGGTTTATAAACTTTACTTGAAAAAATGTACAACCAGTAATAATTTCAAATACATACAAATCAACTATAACGCTAGTTGATTTCTCCTGTGAGAGGGCACTTCATTAAAACCTAAAAAAATAAAACTACTATGGGTCAAACGTGAAAACAATAAAAGTGTGCCAAAAATATGCCAAAATGAGCGAGGACTTCCGCGTTTGCGTCAACATTCTCTACTTCCGTGTTTGCGTTCTCTTGTGCCCCGCCTCCTCGCGCTGACCACAACCACAGATCAGAAGAACGCGCTACAGCCGTGCTGCTCTGTGGGGCTTCATGTATGTGTGGCTGCGTATGTCGTTTCCTCTCCTTCACTAGTTTACTTCATTTACCTCCACTGCTCTCCAGCTCCAGTCCCGACGGCAGTGCAATGGCGACAGCGGCCCCCAACCCGGAGGACGCAGCCAGAAGCAGCGGCAGTCTCGGCGGCGGCACACCCAGCGCCCTCGCCGCGGATGGAGAGGCGGAGGCCGAAGACTTTAGCTCGTCTTCGCACTGCTCGGAGCTGTCCCGGAGGCAGAATGAGCAGCGAAAACAGGGGTTGTTTTGCGACGTAACGCTGGCCTTCTGCAGCGGATTGGCCTCGGGGATGTCGCACAGCTGCGAGTTCTCCGCGCATCGCTCTGTGTTAGCGGCCGCCACGGATTATTTCACCCCGCTGCTTAGTGGACAGTTCTCCGAGTCCATTTCCGGACGGGTCGAGATGAAGGAATGGAGCTCTGAGCAGGGGCCCGATTCAGACACCGTGGAGAGCGTCATCCAGTACATGTACACGGGGGAGATACGCGTGAGCACCTGCAACGTGCACGAAGTACTCGAGCTGGCAGACAGGTGATGGGTGTCTTCCTCACATTTCACTGCATGCAAGTGTTTTAATGTCAAGCAAAACATCTCTTCTAAAAGCTCAAGGAAGGATTCGTTAAGATGTAAACAACAACAACAACCACAGCACAAAATGTTTGTTTTCCTTTGCTGCTTTATATGTGGCGCCATGGACTTTTGAACAGAGGCCAAAAGAGCAGTAGTTTAGCAGCCCTACTTTTGAAGTGTGTGAACATGAACACCAGATGTTTAGATTAGGGTGACCAGATTTTCCAAATTATAAACAAATTGGAAATCTTTAAAGTATTTTTCCCATGCTGTCTCGTGGAAAAAGTCGTGGCATGAAATAGTTGTATCCTCCTTCAGTAAATTGTAAAAGTAGATATTTGTGAAAGTTGATATTTCACTCAAGAACTAGCAGCCAAGTTTTTGTTCGTGTTATTACTACAAAATTTACAAACAATGAGAAGTTAAAAAAAAAATCTGCCACAGGACCTTTGATGTCTAATGTTAATGACATGCAACAATCAATGGAGATTTTGAATTGGTTTATACTTTGTAATTGGCCCATACATGGTCCAAAGACATTGATTTCCAAGCAAAATGTGTTTCTTTGGGATCAAAATTGGCAAAAAAAAACTGGGACACCTTGGACAGATCTGGTGTGAAACTGGGACAAAACCATGATTTTGGAGAATCTCACGGGGACATGAGACAAAGCAAAGGCCTTTAAAAATGGGGCCGTCCCGGGTAAACTGAGACGTCTGGTCACTTTAGTTTAGATGGACACCAAATGTCTCACCAAATGCGTTGTAAATAAGAGTACATTTAGGCTTCATCATGCCTTTGTAGTTTTTAGAGACAGTATGGCTTTCATTATTGCATTGTGAGAAGACCTGTGGTTGTCTTCTTTTGTAGCTTTGAAGCTTTTGTTTGCTGATTGTGTCATGACAGTGCACCTGTTTTGTTATCGGATGTACCTGCCATTGTACACCACACACAGGGACAGTGTAAAGGGCCAAGGGGAATGAATGAAAAACAAACTAGCTAACAAATGGTTTACTCGCACAGTTTGGTTACAAATTAACACTGTTAGAAAATATGACAAATTGATAGATGAGTAAATCCACTTAAAACGTCAATATATTTGGGCTAAATGTAAGATTAACAAAGCATGCATAAATATAGGGCTGTCACTAACGATTATTTAGGTAATCGATTAATCAGCCGATTATTTTTACGATTAATCGGTTGGTGCAAAAAGGTGCATGGAAAGTGTAATTGTTAAAAGCTTTTTGCACATGAAGCTAAAGTGACAGCGTTTGAGGACGTCTTGATGGAGTAAAGTTAAAGCTAATGTTTGTAGGATGCTCTTTGTACAAGTTCCACATGTCATTCCTCATTTGAAAGCTAAGAACCTCTAAAATTCACTCTGGGATTGTAAAAGTGAGAGCGAGAGAGTCCTCTTTCTGCTCGGATTAGATTATGATCCAAGATTTGGAACAATCAGACCAAAAATATTTGCAAAAAAAAACAATGCCTTCAGATTCAACATAGTTTTTTCACAAAAATACAAAATTTTGATGTAATTCTTACTCTGTCTGAGCCTGTATATCCCAGAAACAATTAATCGATTTACTAAAATAGTTGACAACTATTTCAATAATCGATTAGTTGACGATTAATCGATTAGTTGTTTCAGCCCTAATAAAATACAAGCAATGATTTAGTTGCAGGTGTATTGATAAGTACTTCAGAACACGTGTTTGTTTACTGTGAGCGGGTTAACTTCTCAGACCTGGTTTGTAACTTTTGCTAAGAGCGAGACATCATTTGCTTTGACTACATGTAGCCAAACATGAGGTGTAAATGCATTAGGACTTCTTCCTAATTCTGATAACTCCCTTAAGGAATAACATTTGCTGGGTTTCCCTGAGCATTAAGAGCAGACTTGGTACTTTCTTGGAAATGGAATAGCCAGTTACAAATAGTTTTATTAATTGAAAGAAGAAAAAGCTCATTCTCTTCTTGAATAACTGTGTTTTCTCTTTGTGTTAGGTTCCTCCTGGTGCAGCTGAAGGATTTTTGTGGTGAATTTCTGAAGAAGAAACTCAGTCTGACCAACTGCGTGGCCGTGCACAGTCTGGCGCACATGTACACCTTGGACCAACTGGCTTTGCGAGCCGCCGACATGATCCGACGCAACTTTCATAAGGTCATACAAGACGAGGAGTTCTACACACTGCCCTTTCACCTAGTCCGGGACTGGCTTTCCGATGCGGAGATAACCGTCGATTCAGAGGAGGTTTTGTTTGAAGCCGTGGTGAAGTGGGTGCAGAAAAATGCCGACGAGAGGAGCCGGTATTTCGAAGAACTTTTCCGGCTTTTGAGGCTGCCGCAGATAAAGCCCACATATTTAACGCGAGTGGTCAAAAACGAGCAGCTTGTAGCATCCAACGAGGCTTGTTTAAGGCTGGTTTCAGAAGCGGTAGAGGGCCACGCTATCCGCTTTGAGAATCTCAAATCTGCAGACATGGAGTTTTGGTCGTCTCACATGGCGTCTTTCCAGCCACGCTTCGGCCAGAACATGGACGTTATAATGGTAGTGGGCGGGGTTTCTGAAGGAGGGGACTATTTGAGCGAATGCGTTGGATATTTCATATACGAAGACAGGTGGGTCAACTTGCCACACATACACAACCATTTGGACGGGCATGCCATCGCCGCAACCGAATCGCACGTTTACGTTGCTGGGTCGATGGAGCCCGGGTTCGCCAAGACTGTGGAAAGATACAACCCCAATCGCAACACGTGGGAGCAGGTCAGCAATTTGACCACTCGTAAGCACTCGTTTGGCCTCACGTGCATCAAAGATATCCTGTACAGCATCGGCGGGCACGGGAACTTCAGTCCGGGCTTTAAAGATGTCAGCGTCTATGAGCCCGAGCAAGACAAGTGGCACAATCTTGAATCTGCCCCTAAAATACTGCGCGACGTGAAGGCCATAAGCGTAGAGGACCGGTTCGTGTACGTGACGGCGCGCACCCCGGTCGATACGGACAACGAGGACGGGCTAAAGACCGTGACCACCCGATACGACACGGAAAGCCGGCAGTGGCAAGACGTGGACTCCTTGCCGCTCATCGACAACTACTGCGTGTTCCAGATGGCCGTGGCGTCGACCAACTTCTACCACACCGCTTCCTGCTGCCCCAAGAGCTACACGGTGCGGGACGAAGTGGCGAAACAGAAGATCAGCGCCCGCATTTCGGACGAGATCCTGGAAAGCCTGCCGCCGGAAGTCACCAGCATCGAAGGAGCCGCCATCTGCCACTTCGACGAAGACGTTTTCATCATCGGAGGGTGGAAGAACAGCGACGACGTGGACAAGCAGTACCGCAAAGAGGCCTATCGTTACTGCGCCGAGAGGAAGCGCTGGATGCTTTTGCCGCCCATGCCACAGCCGCGGTGCCGAGCGACGGCGTGTCACGTGCGCATACCCTACCGCTTCCTCTACGGCTGCCAGCGCTACCCCATGCCGCAAAACCTGGCGCGGCAACGGGACCGAATGCAACAGATGCAGCAGCTTCACAGGCGCACGCTCACCCTGCGCCGCCAGCTGCAATCACAGATCGAGTGTTAAGGAAGGAAGACTCAGTTACTCATTTGTGTTTCATCACCGTCAAATACAGACCCTCCTATAACAAAGCAGGTTTAGTATTGCCATCATTCCAGTTTCAATGTGGTATTTTTGTTTTGGATAATTTGCAGTTGGAAAGCCACGCGTTACCAAGCTGAACCTGGCTTGTTTGAAAGATATGTTGAATGTTAACATGTGAATAATAACTGTATATAGTAATCGACCAACCGCGACATTACACGTGTTGGTTAATATGTTCCTTTTTGTTGTACATAAGTGGTATAAAGCTATATGTATACATTTATAAAGCATATTTCATTCCAAAATTTTATGCCTGTTTTGGGAAAGACTAGTGCAGTGATTCTCAAGTTTACCTGAGTTTAATCCACCAATTGTAGAAGCAAAATTGGGTCCATGGGTCCAGGGATACAGTGTCAGTAGTGGGAATCAAGCCACTGACCCAGAGCATTTCCAACTAAGCTACTGCCATGACCAAAAAGTACTATACCAATATAGCAGTAGCTTACCACATTCAGGCAGATAAGGACCAAACAAGCACTTGGTGGTGGTCTTAGCGTCAAAGTTAAGCCCCAGTTAGTTCAGGGCTACATCAGTAAATCTCCAAACTAAAAGTACATCAGGACTTTTATCTTAACAATCCTCCTGTTTTTCACCAGTGGCACCTGTTCCACAGTTTGAGAAACACTGGTCTAGTAGTGCCTTTAACCTGCATTTCCTACTTAAAGAAAAAGCTTAATGCTTCAAATGTCATTCCACAGTAACACTGTGACAATCTTAATACATGTCTGGAGTAGCTCTTACTGTTCGTAAACCTTTGCAGTCTTACCTTAATGCAAATAGAAATAGTCTTAAAATACTTTCTGTTACTTGTTTTATGTACAGTTTAATCCTTTAATGCTTCAAGTGAGAAGATTGAGGTTTGCAATTTGCAGATGGGCACTTAATGTAAAATGTAATTTTAATAAATCCCCTTAAGGCTCTAGACATTTGGCCATTGCATTATGCACCAATCATAGACGATGGCTTTGTTTTTTTTGTTTTTTCATTTGCACTTTGGCAGGTTGTAGTGTGTAGCTGAGAAAGATGCTGATGAAATGTGTGCACGAGAGTCTGCAGACGCCTCAGAGGTGGCTTCTTCTTGAACTGTACTTTTGACAGCGGATAGTTTGTTTAGTCTTAACGGAAAAAGAATATAGAGATTTATGTTGCCACTGCACTTTTGCTAATCCAATTGTTGCATATCAGACTAAGTGATTGTATTTTGGAAATGAATTGTTTGACCTTTTTCTTCTCCTCTTAATTTATTTTAAGTTGGCTTGTTTTATTGTCCAGTATTTTATTTCCAAGCTGGTGGAGCCTACAGTATACTTGTGACTTTCTTCAGACTTGCCCTCCAAAGATACCGTCAACATGGCCTGAAGGGACGCAGGTGAACTAAAGGGATGAGTTCAAGTGCAGCATCTTTTATAAATTAAAGTTACACAACAACATGTCGTATACTCATTTCCATTTTGCGACCAATTTAAACCACATCACAAAAAGACGTGGATTAAGAGATGATGTACTTCGCTTTGCATGTGATAATCTGACATTATTTCCTACTTTGGATGTAAGAAATGTTATTGTCATCACTTGCAAATAAAGATGTTTTTAAGATGGATACTTGATGTTTTTTTGATTATTTATTATTTGTCATATCATACATAACATAACTGGTATACAATTCAAAACCTACACAAGCATGCCAGTGGGCTAACTGCTCCGACGCAATGACTTTCTTACTTGAGTAAAAGTGCCGATACAGGACCAAGAATTCACAAAAGTAAAAGTATCAGATTAAATTTCTACTTAAGTAAACGTATCTATTGTAAAATGTACTTCATAAGTAAAAGTATTTTTAAGAGTTTAATGTGACATAGTAAACCAGGATTAAAACGGGACTAAATCAGGACTAAACCAGGTGTAAATCAGAACTGAACCAGGACTAAACCCGGTCTAAATTGGGAGTAATCCAGGTGTAAACTAGCACTAAACTGGGACTAAACCAGGTATAAATCAGACTGGACCAGGACTAAACCAGGTCTAAACCAGGTATAAATCAGGACTAAACTGGGTCTAAATCAAGACTAACCCAGGAATAAATCAGGA
>OMNZ01028728.1:0-23782 GCA_900303255.1 Lesueurigobius sanzi | reverse complement strand
AGGTAATGTTTGTAGGATGCTCTTTGTACAAGTTCCACATGTCATTCCTCATTTGAAAGCTAAGTACCTCTAAAATTCTCTCTGGGATTGTAAAAGTGAGAGCGAGAGAGTCCTCTTTCTGTTCTGCTCGGATTAGATTATGATCCAAGATTTGGAACAATCAGAGCAATAATATTTGCAAAAAAAAAACGTCAAGAACCAATGCCTTCAGAGTCAACATAGTTTTTTCACAAAAAATACAAAATTTTGATGTAATTCTTACTCTGAGTCTGTATATCCCAGAAACGATTAATCGATTACTAAAATAGTTGACAACTATTTCAATAATCGATTAGATGTTTCAGCCCTACATAGTTGATAAAAAATTGTTGTGTCCAAACTCAGCAAACTTTTCTAACATGCTTAGAAACACGTTTTACAAGTAACTTTTCTTGGTAACTCCCATTATGCAAACTGCTAGTTCTCGAATGGAAAAAAAACAAATTAAGGGGTCCCAACCGTCTTTGCCATTAAGGAAACTGGGCTAGTGGAATGTAAATTGATGGAATAAATTTGCTTATGTGGTGTTCTAGTGTTTGTTTGTTTTTTTAATCATGCTGTCAGACTTTGGTAAACGGAGACGAATGGGATTGGCCTGAAAATGGATCCACCAAACTGGAAAGCGCATCGAAACCGGCCCAACCCTTCAAGCTCAGGGTGGCCCTGCGTCCAGCGCGCTTCAACCATCTCTCCTCCGATGAAGACGATGCAGGAAAAGTGGCCAAAAGAAACCGGGTTGGTAAAAAGGCGCCTAAAATCAAAGAGGAGAAAGGTGTCAAATCCGAAGGGGAAGAAAAAACCGTGGCGCGTCTGTCTCCACTGAAATGTGATTCATCTGATTCTGCAGAAGATGAGTCCTTTTTGGCCAAGAGGGCGCAAAACATCAAAGCCAACAAAGCAATGGTAAAGTAGACTCATTTACATCATATTTATTGTCTTTAGTCAGATTTCTGAAGAGAATTAGGTTGTTTTTTGGTAGTGCCACCACAACCTCTCCTGACTACATTGCACAGTTAACTCAATGTGTACTCATTTTGTTTACATGTTGGTGTATATGTATTTTTTTTCCTATTTAATAACTTTGTAACATTCTGTCTTAAACAGCTGACCCAGTTGATGGCAGATTTGCAGAAGATGCCTGGAGGAGCTGGACTTCTGAAAAAACAAGCAGGCAAGCAAGCGAAAAAGAAAAGCTCTGTAAGTACATGTTGTCGGTCTGTAAGCATGTACAGTAATTAGAAATTCCTTATGATGATCTGAAATATTTCACGTAGCATGAACCACGCTCCAGAGGAGACTTGAGGAAGAACCCAGAGCGAGCGTCCCATCGGCGTACTCGCTCGATGAAGGGCAGTGACGAATCTACGGAGGCTCAGGAGCAAGAACTGGAGCTCACCCTCGAGGAAGAACTGTTGGAGGTTTGTACAATTAAATGGAAAAGTCGTATAGGCGTTCCCAAGGTCAAACCACCTCGAGCACTCAAGATTCAAAATGGAATACATTTCACATATAAAGTAGACATTTTGGACATGCATTGGGTAGTTTAAGTGTTGCTGTAGTGTTTTAGTTTATATTCCGTATACTTATTTAATAAAATAATCAATGGTACAACATCGTCCCCTGTACTTGGTAGTTTAGGAACTTTTGTCTATGAGGGGAAAACTCCTTTACAAGAGCTTACACACCCTACAGACCTTTCTCAGTCATGTGACTTTTGCTGCCCACCAAAGCCTCTGATTGGTCAGAGCATAGAGATATAGAATGTTTTGATTTGAATTGCTTGCAGCAACCCATTGTTGCAACATAAGTTCCGCTAGCCGATGATGTCAGCTGAAAAAGGTCTATAACGACAAAGACCTCATGGGAGCATAGTACGATTTTAGCATCTTGTACTTTTAAAGGCCCTGCACCATTTGTTTTCTTTTTCTAATCGTGTTATTTGTTTTGTTAAGTACGTATGTACTTAAAGTAAATGCAGACATTGTGAAAAAGATTATGCATGTAATTGGGTCAACAAAGCATTTTGTTTAATGTAGTTGTTCCCTCCAGAAAATTGGATAATAGGGCCTTTATATTATTGATATTAATATATTGTATAGTAATTTGACTTCCCACAATGTTTTTTTTATTTTATTTGCATTTTTCTTTTAAAGTAAAAAAAATCATCAGGATTTCAGTGTATTTCTTTGGTAAACTCTCTGAAATACCTCAGGTCAGAGGAGCACCACGGCGCCGTGGGACTCCAAGAGTAAATCAGATCAAGCCCCATAACATTCGTCCTGTTGAAGACATCACTGAGGAAGAACTGGAGCTGGTGGCGGACAATATGACGGAAAAAATCTACAATAAAGTGACGGTATAAATGACACTGAACAATACTGTGGTGAAGGAGCACATTGGCCTTAAACTGATTTATTCAATTAGGGCTCTACCTGTCATCAATGCCGACAGAAGACCATAGACACAAAAACCTACTGCCGTAATGAGGGCTGTCGAGGGATTCAGGGCCAGTTCTGTGGACCGTGTTTGAGGAATCGTTATGGAGAGGATGTCAAGAAGGCTCTGCTCGACCCAGTGAGTCAGTTTACCGTGACTGTCCACTGCAGTTTCTCATGTGTAAACTACAAAACGTAACCAGATTTATTTATTAAATCTGGGAAAAGGTCACACGCTGCACAACTAACAAGTTGAGCATTTTGTCATTTTAGGAGTGGCACTGCCCTCCGTGCCGAGGCATTTGTAACTGCAGCTTCTGCCGTCAGCGTGAGGGCCGCTGTCCAACGGGCATCCTTTTCCCGCTCGCTCAGTATCACGGATTTTCTGATGTTCATTCATATCTAACAAGGTAAAGTATTAGACTTGCACTTACTTTTAACCGGACAATTGAACCAAACTTATGTCTCGTTTACAGTCTTCGCAACAAGGTGAACAAAGAGGAAGGTGAAGACGTGTGAATTCTACATATGAGAAGTGCTGTTCATTACATAGTGATGTTCAATGATTTTAGAAAAATGTTCTATATTCTGTGGGAATAAAATAAGCTTGATCCATGTTCATATACCTTTTTAATACACTTGTGTATTGTCATAGTATACACACTAAACATCCCTCAACGTTATTGAAAGTATGAAAAACAAACGATACAGATGTATATATTTTCAAATAAAGACATTTAAAGTAGACTTTGCAGTTAAGATTATTTACAAAAAAGTTCCTATGAGACTTGATTTTTTTTTTCATGTTACATCAGTTAAAAAAAAAAGGTATGGAAATGGAACAGTTATGCTGTAGGGCCATTATTACAAAACAAGCCCAAATGAATACAAGGCATGCAAAACTGAACATGAATTCAATAAGATCCCAATTTGAACCAGCGGTTGTAGAGCTTCCATTTATCTTTGATATTGTCACAGAAAAAGCTGTTTAACACACACCACTTGACTGTGTGGTGAATATAGTGATACTAGACTACAGTGATTAAGGTTTGAGAAGCAATCCCCCTCAGAGCCAGGCTCCGCCCAAACTGCTTCATAATACAGCCCTCTGGACTGTGCAGGTACGTTCTGCTTTGACAGACTGTTACACTTGCACATAAAACTATAAAATATAACAAGATTAAAATGATTGTGCAGTAAATTTCATACAAAGGCAAATCATAAATCATGTTCTGTAAAAGACCATGCTTAAGCTAACATTTAACATATCAAAATATTTACACGTCTTATAGTTGTGCCAACATAAACGTATGAAGGTACGATGGCTTAAGTTGGTTCTTGGAGAAAGGTTACACTTGCAACACATTTTGGCCCTGTAGTTCTCACCCATTTTTAAGGCCTGATTTCAGGTCTACATTACACTTATTTTATGATTGTAAAATAGCTGAGTGTTCAAACATTAAATTTTTAATCATTCCATAAAAAAATAAGTGAAAAGTAAAGCCTTGAATGTTAAGCCTGACGTTTCAATACACATGGAGATTAGTGCCTTGACCGCTAGAGTAAATGACCACTCAATATTTCCTGATAAACAGCTGATGTGACTCACTTGACTATTGGATGCCAGAGATTTCACAAACGTGGAAATCCCACTTTAAAGCAGAGCCCATAAAAATGAGTGTCAGTGTTGCGTTCCAGTCAAACATTTTGACGTTTCCAAAGGTTCTTCAGTTGCTGCGTTCACCCTCATGTCCAACTTTCTTGCTCCAACAGTGTCAGAAGGTGTTTCCATTCAGCTGGTGAAGGTTAATCATATTGATGCCATTGCTGGCTAACCTAGCTATGCTCTCAGCTGACAGAGTCTCCATGGTGACAATGGTATGATCCCCGGCTGCCACAGCTCCAGTGCCTGCCTCAGACCCAGCTGCTGGAGAAGCGGCATCCGCAGACACAGCGATGCCAACGCCACTCGGAGCTCCTTTCTTATTTATGTGGGTCTTGATGTGCTTTGACAAGTGGTCACTGCGCATAAAGCGTTTAGGACATTCTGGACATGCAAACCTTTTTTCACCTGTGTAAAAAAAAAAAAAAAGATTAATCATCATCTAGCATTTTGCTTGCTTAGTACTTGGAATAAAACCAGTTACCTGTGTGTGTTCTTCTATGGCGCTGAAGTTCATCTGAACGTGTAAATCGTTTGCCACAGAAGGACCAGCTGCAGGCAAATGGCCGCTCACCAGTGTGCCAGCGGAGGTGGGCTCTTAAGTGAGAGGTCTTGCCATAGATCTTCCCACACCCAGCTATGTGACAAATGTGTTGCTTCTTCTTGGATGGGTCACTGTAAACGGATAAGGAAATTTGAGTACCACAACTTGTTGACAAATTGTAATTTTAGTGCCATTTTTTGGGACAAAGGTGAAATACTAATAGTAATCCAAGATTCTTCAGTCTTCATCTGTACTCCGTAGTTGACGTGTCGGACGTTTCGATCTTAGTCCATTAGTACGTCGGTGAATAAAGACTTAAACACGTTCGTGGGTCTCTTAAGAACAAACCAGAAGGATGTCCGACACTTTAACTACAGAGTACAGATGAAGACTGAAGAATCTTTGCCTACGATGGACAAATCCTGTACGACTGAGAACCTACACAGACTAATAGTAGTAATGTTTAAATATGAACATACCGTCCATCTCCATCTTTACAAAAAGGGCAAGTACAGGCCTCTCTTCTGTTGCGTCGTCCCTGTGGAGGTGAATCTGCATCATCGATCGCAGTACTGTCATTCAGAACGTCTCCACTAGAGTGCAATTGCTGATCCCCTGGAAGAGTCAAGTGCAGTTTTATGTATATATTTTGTACATTTCTCTGGAAAAGGAAGCTTTATGTTGTTAAATCAAGTGCGGTACAGCTCCTTTCCACAAGAACAAAGCATGCGGCATAGATAATGTTTGCCTGAAAAACTGGTTAAACCAGTCCACACAAATAGGGCTCCAAGGAGTATCAGTTTCTACTCTGTGAAAGTTGCATATAGTAAAAGCCCAGAAAACAACCTTACAGAGAAAGAGATTTTCTGAAGTAATTCAACGACTAACCTGGCTGACTAGCAATGGTGATCGGGAGACTTTGTAGTTGGTGCATCTGTAGTCCAGAGTTCCCAAGAGAGTTGAGGTTTATGGTTTGAATGCCAGGGATTTGGACTGTGTTGACTGCTGCTGTGGCAGAGGCCTGAGTCTGGCCCAGCTGAGGGATGGACTGCACTGGGGCCAAAGTTATCTGTGCACCAGTGTGACTTTGGATCTGAAGTGTCTGCCAGCTCACTTGACCGTTGGGCCCAACTGTACGAAGCAGGATGGGGCCTGTGTTTGGCATTATCTGCAGGTTTTGAAGTCCTTCTTGGGTAAGGGTGGGCGTACTGAACACCTGGTTAGCTGTATTGGAAACTGCACTAGCCTGGATGGCCTGAAGAGAATTGCCACTTTGGATAACTTGCTGGGGCTGAATAAAAATCTGCTGTGGTTGCTGTCCTTCCCTATTTTCTGGCTGAATGCTCACACCTAGAGAAGTTGAATTCTGCTGAAATGAATTGTGTGTTTGGGTTATTCCAAAAGCAGATGTCGGTGTAGTATTTGTGGAGGCACTGGTAATGAAAGCTGCTGCACCACTGTTGGACACTGCCTGCTGTGTCTGCTGCATAAGCTGATTTCCCTCAGCTTCTCCCCCACTATTAACATCTCCACTACTAGTTGCCCCGGCACTAACTGGTAAGAAGGTTATGTTTCCATTCAAGGAGACTGGCATATTCGCCAAGAATTGAGCTTGATTTTGTAGAACACCATTGCCCAGGCTAATGTTCTGTATCGGTATAGCACCTTGAAGCAGACTTGGCATTGTTATAATGTTCCCTGCTCCCCCAGCTCTATTGGTGGTAGCTATAATCTGCTGTCCATTTGGAGATGACACAATCTGAAACTGTGGTGCTGCTGTTGTTGTTGTTGCACTTACAACAGAATCCTGCTGAGCCTGTGTGAATTGCAGTGGCTGGCCATCTACAGTCTGGAACTGAGGAATTACCTGGTACTGAATGTTAGGCATAACACCTGATAGAGTGGTAAGGAGCTGCTGACCCTGCATTGAAGGAGCCTGTGCCACTACATACTGCTGCTGCTGAGGCTGTAGTCCCTGAGTGCTGACAGCAATTGAAGATGGGGACAGACCCTGCCGGATTTTTCCTACGTCTCCTACTATTGAGTCAGTGGTGACAGTGCTGGTGCCCGAGGTGGCCTGAACACTCAGTGGAATAACTTGCCAACCGTTGGCATTGGAGGAGAAAACATCTGCATTCATATCCAGTTGCTGCTGTTCATCTGCAGAAGAATCATTTTCCCCAGGATTGTCAAGTCTACTGCATGTTGCAGCTAACAAGGCAAGTGGGGATGGCTGTTGTGAATCCTGAAGGAAAAAAGAAACAGTACATATAACTGTTAAAACTATTCAAAAGTTTAAATGTTACATTTAAAAATCATCTTTTTATATCAAGTTTTTAAAAATACTAAAAATTAAACCACAGGTTCAACATTTATCAAAACAAATACAACTACAAACTAATACATCAAATTAATTCATACATACTCGTCAATGATCAAGCGTTAAAGTGAATCAGGGTGGGGCCTGACCTCATGGGAGGGAATACATTTTTTCCACAGAAGCGGCGGGCTCGGCTTCCCCTCCCCCCAAACCCACCCATCTCCCTCCCACACTTTATTTTGCCCTATAAAGTGACGCGGTGCTCTAGCCACCCCCTTCGAGCCAAGCCAAATGGGCCGAGCGAGATGAACATAAAGAGCCGGCCTTTGAGGGTAACACCCCGTGTGGGCGAAATTTACCTGCCCATTCCCCACCCCAGTGACATGTGCTTCGATGAGAAAATCAACAAGCGGTCTCTGAACCCATACAGTGGTCTGCTGCCACGGTCTCAAATCGAGTCGTTAAAAAGTACAAATGTGCCTTTTCCCAGCCGTATTAACAAACGTAGCATTAACATAATAACGAATCACTCTTAACCTACTTGTGAGCTTCGTTTCTGCTTGAACCCAGCTCCGCTTTCGGCAGCGGCCATTTCACCCTGCTGCTGATCTGCGGAAGAAAATGTGTTTAAGACGACTGAAAAGTCCCAAGTTAATCAAAACACCAAGCGACCGACCAGAAGAGCTACTTTAATCAAGTGTACAACACATTATGAGGGATATATGTGCATATACAATCTTTAAAAACATAGAAAAGACAACTTACTCCTTATGCAAGAAGTCAGCCACAAGTGCTAAGTTAAGGGGCAGCTAGCACAGCAGCTAAGCTACTTTGAACTCCCCACAAGTTACAAAATGTTTACCTGGTTCTTCACAAGTGGAATTAACAAACCACTTACACGATTAAACACATGATTTAGGACACTTCCCCCCTTTTATGTAAACTTTTCGTTGAACGAAAACAATGTCCTTTCAACAACAGAAATTGCGACTGACCTGTTAGCTCACTGGGTTAGGAGCTAAATGTAGTTGCTTGCGTAGTAGTTATCGACTGTAACTTTGTAGTACTTTTGAAGTACTTGAAAGCTTTCTTTAATTCAGAGTAAATATTTTTAAATACATTCAAATTTAATTTGAATGTATAATTATACAGCTTGCTGCTAGTTACTGCTACGTGTGATGCGAAAATAAGAAGTCCACTTACTGCTCATTATTTGAAGACGGGAGGAGTTTCTGTAGTCTTCTCGGGTTGACAACTTTTTACTACTTCAGACAAACTTGAGCGCCCCCCTATGAAGGAGAAACGAGGGTGCGCTTGATTTACTCACCCTGACTTACCGCCATTTTAAGTGTTGAACATTTTAGACTCTTACACATAATCCATTGGCTGTTTTGGTAGCAGTAAGTAATAATGTAGTTTGGTCGTGTTTGACAAAGGATTAAAGTTTTTTTTCAAATCACATTTTAGCGTGTAGTTTTGCTGCCTGCCATGAAGTTGAAAGCATGCTTATACTTTTGTTCATCGTGGATATGTTTGGAAACGCTCCCAACTCAGAGTTACATGTGACTGACAGCTCAACTGTCCAATTAAAATGGAGCTTTTCTAAACTACTATGGAATGGCCTTTACCATTGGCTAATCCTGTGGCTGTTCGATGGGCCTCTAAGCATGGTAGGTTCAACCAGCGGAATGTGTATGTGTGTGTGTTTTTTTTTACAGTTTAATGATAGGCCAAAAGGCAGAGCTTGTTAATTTATATTTGCACATATTTCATGTTTTTCACAATATAAAACTTTTGTGTCATTTCACAGCCTCAGTGGTCGTTGTAGGTAGGCGGTATGAAGAGAATTGCCTCCGTGGCCAGTGGCCACTCCCAGTGGCGCCCTGTGGGCTGATACCGACAAGTAATCAACGTGGAGGCGGGAGGATTCGGGATCTGGGAGGATGGATCTCAGGCTTGAGCTTCGAGGGGAGTGTGGAGCACGGGCTGGATATGGGAGGGCTTGTACTGTCTGGGGGCTGTCGCGAAGGAGCACATGTGTCCATGTAAACAGGACAGAGGGTGGAGTCCATCTTCAGGCGGGCCAAACTGGGCCAAACCTATTACCATCAAATCCAAACGACCCTTCCCATTTATCTCACTGAAAAATTGCTCTCTACACATCCAAATCCCTTCTTTTTTTTTTAGATAATTATAATAATGCATCTTTAGCCTGTAGTGCTTTTGTAGACACTCAATGACGCTTAACATTGCATTATTCATTTAGTCCATACTTGTAATTATTGCTGTTGAAGCCACATCTGCCCTGGGGTAGACTGACAGAGGCAAGTTTGCCATTCTGACCACCACCAACCACTCAGTCACACACAAGGCAAGGTGGGTCTGCACAGCAGATGCCGGGATTCAAACCATCTACCTTCTGGTTAAGACAGTCCACCTGATCATCTGAGCTGTTGTCATCCTTATTTTGTTTTAAGTGCAGTAAAAACTACACAAATAAACATACAATCAACTATATGTTTAGTTGTCTAAATTATTTGACTTCAGACACAGCAACAGACTGGCGGTGAACTAGCTCTTACATTGTCTGCGTATAACATTTTATAATAAGCCTATAGAATGGATTAAAACGGTTAGTAGAGCCAGATTCACACATGCATATCCTGACATTACCAGGAGAATTTACAGACTTTACTGTAACTGTAAACTGTAAAGTTTCACTGCCTATGCCTTTATATGCAGTTAAACGTCTACAGGATGTCAGTGACATGCTCGACCCACTATCACAGAAGTTATGTAAAGTGACTTCCTCCATAAGAAGTCATAATTGAAACACCCGCTGACATGAAACTATCTGCACAACGGTGTTCATGTATCGTGGCTGATTTCTTTACAAGATTTTGTCTCAGAACAGGAAACGACAGCGTGCAACAGATCTCGAAGCTGCAACAACCAGGGTATGTTTCTTTTGTTAAGTTTTATTCAATACTTCAGCATTTCCTTAAATGAGTTAAACATGGGATAACAAAACCAGGGGGAACACACCTTTAGAATAAAGGATGAAATCCTTACATTTAAAATGAAAATTATTTTTTGAAAGCTATAGGCTTTTATAAGAAACAGCTATATTCTTGACTATTTTGCCAATCTTACATTTCTGTTGGTTTAGTTTAGTCATGAGAAAATGTGAAGAAAAAAAAAAGCAAACCACTTCTAGTCAAAAAGAGCTCAAAAGCTTGTCTCATGGTGTTTCTCAAGACTAGTGAAAAGGTGCAGCTGATTGTCTGGTGGGTAAGGCTGCTACACATAACATTGTTGTCAGCATCATGGGTTTAGTCTCGATTCCAACCATTTGCTGAATGAGAAAGTATTGTTAAAGTATTCTGACAGTATTCTGTTTACAGATGAAACAAGAGTCAAACTTGTTGGCTGTGTGCAACCATTACATCTGACCAAAGATACTCTGACAAACTTTCATAAACACCATACAAATCCAACTGCACCCTGGGGGCCCTGGTTCGTTGCTGTGTCTGAGCCTGGGCTATAATAGTAGTTGGCATGCTTCTGATAAAATTTTGGCTCATATCTGCCACCACTGACTTTATAATGCTTTCCACTTGTTCAAGTTGCTGTCACCGTGGTTTGGTGTCACAGTCTTAAAACTTATTTCAAATGGCTTTGTCCCCTTCCCCCTGATGATCATAACACACATTCATAAGCATTTTTTATATATTTTTCTGGGTAAATGGTTAACACTCAATGGATCTAATATGCAAAAATCTCCAGTATTACACTTTATAACACTTTATAACAAATGTAAATTGATACACTGAATGTCTGCATAGGTTAGTTTGATGATGCCAGAGCACTAAGAGGATGGAGAGTCCTTCTTCTGTAAGACGCCAAGCCTGGATCAATAGTAGCCGGCAGCAGCTCACAGTTGAGGACATAGACTCACAGTTCCCTTCCATCACAGACGATGATGTCTTTTCTGCCGGTCAGGCCAATTCACCAGGTAAGTAAAGTCAGTGATATCGAGCTACTGTATGTGTTATCTACAATTCAGATATGGCAATTGCAAAATGTTTCTGGATATAATATGACTTATATTTGTAACAATATCTACACAATATCTGTGAACTCTTTCTGCAGGATGTTGTACTGGAAAGATTGAGAACTGGTTTCTCGCTTGTAGGTGAGTCACAATTTTGTTTGTGCAACCTTTGGAAACTTCAGCTTTACATTTTGACTCAGTGGGGTCAGGTGTGCTAGAAAGTAGATGCTGTGGTAACTTTGCCACAACAGTGCTTTCCAACTGTGCATGTATGTGATGAAGATTTTTATTTTTTGAATTGTATTTGGCCCTTTATTTGAAACCTGAATATACATATAATGTTATTTAGAATAAAAATAAAAAAATAAACGGTTTAAATGAAATAATACATACCATATTGAAACTGTTTATATAAAAAAATTAACTCTGTCACTCTGTCACTCTGTCACTCTGTCATAGGTCAGCTAGCTCAGAAAATGCTGACCAGAGTTTTGGTAAGACATTTGAATATAGGTCTTGTAGCCTTGTAATACTTATATTAGACATTACTGCATGTGCCATGACTTTGCAGGAATTAGTCTTGTTATTTGCAGTAATACTCTTGTTATCAGAAAAACAAATATAGACTATGCTCATATGTATCTTGTTTTACAGATTCAACACTCAAAACTAGAAGCATTGATGATGGGCTGAACATAGGTGCTGATGGTAAGTATTTAATGGGAGACACAAGTATTTTTGTTTCCAAGTTTCTCTTGTTACATATATACTGTATTTTCACCCAAAATAAAGGACCTAATCTTTACAATAAGGAGTGTAATTATTGCATTGGCCTATGGGAAATTGTAACTTCAATTACCTTTTTCTAAAAAAGCATTTTTCTCACATTGTGGCATCAACACTTTAGTAGCGCCTACAGACACCAAACCTCCTAGTTTTGTACTTAACAATATTTTGTACTTAACAATATTTTGTATAATATCTTAACAATAGTTTTTTCAGAGGGATTTTTCAATATTCCATTTCTAACCTGATTTATCAAGTTTTGAACCCAAAAAAACATGGTGAAATTTGGAATTTTACAGATTTATTCACTAATAACTAGTTTATTCCAAAAGTAAGCGAGATATTCAAAATGCCCTCTGAACAAAATGTGTAACTAATAGACCCTTTCATTGTTTGTAAATATTCTGGGCTTAGCTGGAGGCAGAAAGCTATCTGGATTCCTATCTATTTCCATTGTAGCTGTTGTCATAGTAACGATAAACAATAGTTTACTGTTGTTGGAAATATCAGATAAAACCTTATTTTATGGTCTCAAATGTCATTCCTTTTGTTCTTGCTCCTTAAGCCACAACAGGACGACATTTTTTAGTTGTAATTTTACACTTATAATGGCTAGTTTTAGTTTAATCTTATTTCTCTTGCTCATTTCCTGCCTCCAGATGATGTCACTGATGATGTAAGCAGCGAAAGGGTCTATATATCAATAAAATAAAACCATGCATTTAAATATGGCTCTATTTATTATTTAGATTTCATTGCTGAAAATAAAGGCAAAATGAGGGGAAACTTGCAGTACACTTTCTTCTCATATTTCTGTCAGTAATATACAGAAAAAGGTTCAAATTAATATCACTCAGTTATTATTTTTTATTCTTATTCACCTGCAGACAGTGTATCGCCTTAACCAACATTAAAGACACGTAGTATTATTGAACAATGCTCAAACATGAAAGCAACCATTCAGTCAGTTATAGAGAAGGAAAAAAATGTGTTAGCCAAAGGCGTTTCTACACTCTGCATTTTAGGGGAAATGCTAATGCTACTAAATAAAAAGTAGTGTTTTTGCAGAGAACAAATTATGAGGCTAACCTGCCTTCTGTACCCTCTCTGTTTCAGCAGACGCAATAAATAATTACAACATGCATTTTGCTGGGTAAGAAATATTTATTAACTTACAAAATATAAACATAAGTACAAAGGTAAATAGCAACAACAAATCTAAATTAAAGATGGTTACTTATTTGGATACTTTACTGAAACTGATGTAAGATTGTATGTTCTGTTCTTTGTAATTGCACACTATTGCTAAGGATCCATTTACCACAGAATGTCACAACAGATTAACCAGCGGGTCAGTGGCAAACCACTTCCTCAGCTTTAGATGATAAGATAATAATACTTACCATCACTTCTGTAAATGGTATAGCATATAGTCTATGCTACTTGTTCTGTGTTATAAAAGATATCAATATTATTTCAACAGTGGAGCCTGTCACAAGCTCCTTCTGCCCTCCAAAAGCCAGGGCCATAACAGCTTTAATTCTTCATCCACATGGAACTCTACAACCAGGTCAATCCCCAACTATTTTTTATTTTGCACATACTGTCCTTTTTATAATGATGTCTTTTACCACATTAGTGTAGCTGAAATCCTTCAGATCTACTCGGAGAATGCAGAAGAGACGCTGTATGAGCTGGGATTTGGCTGTGAGGATCCACAAGTCACTGTTCGAATCCCACCACGGTTCTTAGCCTTCCCGTCTCAGGCCAAGGGTATAAACTTCCGCCTGTTTTTGGATGCACAACTACGAAGAATACGGGAAGAGGATCCCAGCCTCTCACTTGCTAGTAAGACAATAATTTGGGTACCTTTAAATAAACCCTTCAAAACTATAAAGCGACTAATAATTTAAGGGTTAACAAACAATATCTAATCTGTTTCAGGTCGCTTCAGACAAGTAGAAGTGCTCACAGCGATGGCCAATGCCTTCTACTCCCTATACTCCCATGTGTCTCGAACACCAGTCCAGAAACTCCCCACACCAGAATTCAACTTTTCCACTCCCATTGAGTGCATGGAGCGCTTTAGAAGCAGCACCCGCAGTGACCCTCGTTCCCCAGTGGACAAGCTCAAAGACACCGTCTCCAAAATGTGTCTCTATACAGGCTCGAACCGGGAATCCACTTCACCTTTACCTTCACCCAACAAACTCAGCGGCTTGCCAGACATCGTAAATATAGTGTTGGAGAAACCAAGGCATATCAAAAGATTTGACCTAGGGCAAGGTGATTTAAATGCTGCGATGGATGTTTGTGTGAATGATCAAGGATACTTCAACGTTAACACCATGGAGCATCTAACGTCTGCTCCAGGAGAAGAAGCAAATCAAAATGCCAACAAAAACAATGGACTTGTGCACAGTGAAAAAGCAAATATTTTCCATAATGAGACCTACAGTGGCATAACATATGCATCCTCATTGTTATCAGAGCCAGGGTCAAGTGCCTGTGCAGGTGATCCAAAACCACATGTGAAGGCTTCATATGAACATATATGTCCACAGATAGTGGAGTGTGTTCACCAGGCCCCTTTTGTTTCCCAATATGAACACTTACACAATACAGATACAGAATCTGTAGAGACAGAAATATTTAAAGATAGTTTGGGTCTTAAATCCCTATTAGCCAAACTTCCTGTTTTGTCATCAGCAGAGTGTATAGACCCAGTAGTAACTCAGATGGATACAACCCAGGCACTTCCATCTACAGTTGTCAGTAGCACACACAGCCGCTGCTGCTGCAGCTCTGTTAGAGCAGAAAATGAAAGTATATTCGAGTCATCCACAAAGACATATAAGAAGACAAAACGTGACACAAACCATCAGTATCTGTCTCCAGAGCGTGCCAGTAATCTACAACAAGTCAACTCCTTTGAACTTGAAGAGGTACCACTTTTTATATCTAACTTTACTATTTCTACTTACTTTCTCTGTAAATGTGTGCTTTGAAACAGTAGCCTAATCATACACTGTGAATTAACAATGGACATAGGGGGCGTGGCAAAGCTCAGTCATGCAAGCCGTTGGACTGGGTTGTTGGAGCCAGCTCACTTATTCAGAATAGAAAAATGAAAAAAGTGATAGGAAAATGACAAATCGGACGATGTAGCACGTGTTAAGTTAAACACATGGAGGTAATGTCATGCCTGTGTCTAATAATGACTTAAAGAGGGGCCATGTAGTTCAATTGTAAGAGCAACTTCTGGTGCCAACCTCCTCTTCCTTAAGGCAGAAGTAGGCTGCAATTAGTCCATTGTTAATTTTCAGTCTATGAGTGTAATCCAAAGCCATAAGTATGATGCATAGTATACTGTAGTTAATGACGCCTTACAACATTTCTTTTAATCTCTATCCCCCTTTCTTCTCTGCTCCTTTCAACTATAACTAATTACAACTAAAGATCATGAATTGCTCAAAAAAACTTTCTACTTAACTATTTGAGTTCAAATTGTTCTATAGTTGCCTCATATTCCAAGAAGTATTATTTGTGTTATGTGTTTGGATACATCTTTTGTGTGAAAATACAAAACTTTTCAACCAAGCATGTGGGCATTACCTAACTTGCCGATGCACAATGGAACCGGTGACAAAACAGACCTGTACTATTCTATTATTTCTCATGCAGTAATTAAAATTTAGGTGTATCAAATTACATTCAGCAATGAGAGTGTGCTCTTCTAGCTGTTAAGAATAGCTGCTTGTTTCACAGGTGCACAGTGCAGGAGAAGAGGATTTGGGACAATCTGAAACATCAAAAATAGTTCCCCCAAAGTCTCCAACGTGTCATTTCACAGGTACAACAGTTTAATCAGCTACTTTCTTACACTTGCTGTAAAATGACTAGATGTGAAAGTGGCATCACGCAAACTTGCTGTGTAAGTGTCACATGGTTGTCAAAAACAAAACTGTGACAGAGTTAAAGGAAAAGGGTTTGGCCTGTAAAACAATTAAAATGTTATATACTGTATACACTGTGGGTTTGTAAGTGTGTCACCGTGTGCTGCTGGTGCAAATATGGCAATTGGTTGAGCAGCTTATTTGACTAATGCTTTTTATGGTTGTGCACAGGTGAAATAGTTCGAGGAGACAGTGTGCAGTCGGACAGCAGTGGCTACGCAGATGATGTACCCTCAGAATGCCAAAGCTAAGGAATTATACAGGAATTATAATTACTAACTAATTTATTAAAATGATTATTTGAAGAAAGAACACGACCATATTGTGGATCTCAAATAACTATTTTGGGCATTTGTGTAGATTGTAGAGCATAACACCATAATTGCACAGTAATTAGTGTTTCTTTATGCCACCCATTGCAGGGAACGAACCTGCCACCCAAGTGGGAACGAGCGTGTTCGCACTAAGCGTGTTCGTTCCCACTTGGTCCTCTTGAAGTGAATTCTGGTGCACTTCCACAGAAACTATTGCTTCTTTTGTGCAGCTCGCCTGACCCTGTTTGGCCCCAACACTTAGGCCTATAACTAAAAAAAGACTAATGGGAGCAAATAGAAAAAAATAAAATAAGAATACACTTTTGAAATCTATCAAGCTCCTGTAAGGTTTTCATGCCTTTCACACCTTTTCAAGCTTTTATTTGTTGGCAATGTTTTTGCCTACATTTGTGAGTAATTCGAGCCAAACTAGGGTCATTGATAACGATATAATCACTGATGGACAGAAAAAATATATAAAATGTTGGATTAGATAGATAAGAAATACACTTATGTACAGTAGGATATGACGCCCTCTGCTGGGCATTTGCTAAACCAGCACATTATGAGGCGAGCCGAGGACCCGACAACAACAGTGAAAAAGTCTCCGTCTTGCCATGGCGTAGCCTATCTTTGGGGTAGCGCGTTCACCCGCCTGATTGGTGCCTGATGTGAGCGGGGATGGGCACCATTCTGCAACAGCGAGTGCTGCAACAATGCACGGGGCGGCTGTACAGAGATCCAGGATGGGCGAAGGAGGCGCTTTGGAGCGACAAAAGGCCTGAAGTGGACAGGTAGCACGTCACAGCAGCTTGTTTTGATGCTATCCCATTTCATAGCCTGCCCTACAGCTATCCACTTAACCTCTTGTCGAATATTCTTATGATCTAATCGTATAATTGTTTGGTCAGGGCAGGGGTGGCTGCATTTGGACTAATATTTACCTTTGTGTGTGTCTTTTCATTACTGTGGTAATGTAGTCTGAACTACACGGATAAACTCCTGCTTCAAAAGAAGCCACAGCATCCACAGACCATACCGGAAAACATCCAGGTGAGGTACATCCCAGTTTTGCATAAACGTAACGATGCATGTGTTTATTGAATAAACTTTGTAGGTTACAGCTATAATTATGATCACAATTAATCATAAATTGTATTGAGATACATAATTGTGACTAACCCTGCAGAGAAATGAACCTAAATTGAGTGTTCATCTTTCTACAGAAGTCACTGAGCAAAAGAAAGCACAGATCCACCACCAACAGAATGTCCAAACACAGGTAAGACTGGGTGTCAATATAGACCATATTTATTATTGCACATTTTATATTATATGAATATAATAATTTAATTAGAGAAGAATAGCAAACGATGCAGGATGGCCATGGAGTTAAGAATGGGTGATATGACAATTAAATTCAAATTGTTATCTTTAAGAGAAACATGAGAGGGGAGGAGAGACCAAGGCACTCCTCCCACATTATAATTCTCTATTTACATTTTCTAAAAAGCTTTTATTGTGCTGGGCTCTAACAAGCATTTGTCAAGGCTGTTTGATGTTGGAGGGTTCATCATATCGTGCTTCAGTGCTTTTATGTTTATTGCAGCTTTACGCTCAAACACTTCCCACACAGTCCTCCAACAGGCTAGTGTCTGTCATGCTTTAGTGAGTGTGACACTGATTTAACCAATCACAGTGGAGTATAAAACTTTTAAGAGAAGCAGATAGTTACCATACAACTACTCAGTACATGATATGAATTGGGATATATATATAGTTTTAATATTGCAAATGTTATGTTTGTTTGTTTGTTACCTAATGGGGCTGATCGGCTGAGGACAAAATAAATTATACCCTAAAATGCAGCTATATTTAGAAAGTACAATGAAACAAATATCTAAATTCGACCAAAAATGACTTGGGGAAAATATACTAGAGGAGAGGAGAAGATAAAAGATCTAATTAGGCTTTCATGACAGGCTATTAATAATAACAATAACATTGATTGTCTTGTCCATCAGTTCTCAGGTAACTAAATCCCAGTCTTCTGTACCACCTCGGATGGATCCGTCCCAAGTCCAACCTACAGTCACCCACAAGAAGAAGCACATACACTCCAAAAATAAGAGGCACACAGCAACCTTCCCCTGCCATCGCTCTCTCTCAGACTCCAGTCCAGACCCAGCTCAACGTCTTTCTGTGCTCAGGGAGTCTGGAGACCTCAGAGATGACGATAGTGACACAGACCTGTCTGAATCTGAGAAACTTTCACAGCTACCCTGTGGTGGTCTTCCTCCACGGTTAGAGCTGCGTCCAGACGTTATCACTGGCAGTGATGAGCCCACACCTATTAACAGGCGCAAAAACAAATCTAAGTTTGATTTCCCAGACTTCCTCCCTCCACCTTTTAATTCCTGGAGCCTTAATCAGTTAGCCATGTTTTACAACATGGAAGGTCGAGTATCTTCCCGGCCTAGGCCCACAGGTCCATTAGAGCGCTACATGGAAAGACTTCTGCAGTTGGAATGGTATCAGATACAAACATGGCAAGAAAACTATGAGACGGCACACGCAGAGCCTTTATCCAGCAGCCACAAAGCTCTGGCGTCTACCTCAGCCCGACTCAGTACCCCAAAATGTATCCTGCAGTGCCAGCGGTCCTTCCCTCTCAATTTCTTATCCTCCACGCCCAGTCACTGTGCCTATATCGTCTGCAGGACCCGCAACTCGTCCTGCTGCCGCCCTTCTGGCAGCCAGTCTCGCCCAGCCAGGTTCAGCCCGACCCAGGAGAGGATAGGAACTACAGCACTGCCCAAAAGAAGCTACAGTGAGAGTCGGGCTCCACAGCTTGACACTCGTAGGTTGAGTAGCCCTGTTAGGTCCCAGGGCCATCTAAAACAGATGCAGGCTGCAGGAAACCTTCGGACTCCTGTACAGGCCGTTAAAAGACTACCCTCCACTGCCAACGACCAGGGGCTAATGGGAAAGGATCACTTTTCTGACTGCAGGACTGTTCGAACCAGAAGTGACTCGGAGCATAGAAAAACTAGCACAGAAAGGCAACATATAAGTGCAGATAAGCGACGGGGCAGGTCGGAGTGTCGAAAAGAACGTGCTGAGAGGAGAGCACATCAAGATATAAAACCAGATGCTGTTACTGCGATAATGGACAATTTACCTGCCACCAAATATTGTGCAGTGAACAGGCGTGTCAGGTCAAAGCAGGTCGAATTTGTTACCTGAAATCCAAAAGCAATTATTGGCTTGTTTTTAACAGTCTACATTTTGTACTCACTGCATGTGGTGCTGTCACACTCCACTGCCAAATCTATACACACCGCTTTTTAGGAGCTACTTATTGTGTGATATTACTTACATGAAGTGATTTGTTGGTGCTATGTAATTAAAATGAAGATGCAAACAACTGTCTTTATATTGCCTTCCTGCAAAAACAAGAAATATAAAAAACAAAATTCAGTTCAGTCAAGGAAGATTTATGCAAGCAATGTCCTTCATTTATTGTATCAATGCATCAGTCTTTGTTCAAATTCAGTATTGTCCTTTTTGGAATAGAACAATCATATAGAATATAATTGTATGTATTGTTTGTGAAAGAATATGATTTCCTTCAAAACGTTTACTGAAAAAACCCCCGAAAAAAACAGTATGCATCTCTGTGAGACCGCTTAATTAATGTCCTATGTCAGGGATGTTCAACTTGGACCTCTAGAAGGGCCACTGAGGTACAGCTGTGTGTACTTCACATATTTGTTGATAAGTTATTTAACTTGCACCAAACCTATATAGCCTATACCTTACACCACTGGTTCCCAAAGTGGGGTGAAGGGCACTGCAGGGGGGCCTCCAAAAGTTGTTCACAATCACATCAAAATAAAATGAGTTTATAATCAACTTCATATGAATTTGTTTATATAGGATGTGGTTGTATTGTCGCTGTTTGCTTGTTTTGCATATTTAAAATTGAGCAAAAACCATTGGAAAACAATTCCCCTTATTCTTAGGGGGGGCCGTGACATTTTAAAATTATTTTTTAAATAAAAAATAATGGAAGCGAGTAAAATAAATAACACATTTTTAAAATCCTGCTTTATTTCTCACAGATGAGTTTATAAGCACATTTCAACATTTCAACTGGCGGCGGGGTCACTTTTTAGGGTCAGGGTCACAGAAATGCAAGAAAACTAGCCTGCAAACTTACAAAATTTACAATAAATGCTTCATAATTATATTTCCAGAAATGTCTTAGTTTGCAAGGTGAAATTTCACTTCTAGGAAAAAGTCAGGTATGTTCCTTTAAATTTGGGAATGGCTGCCTAGTGCCTACGCATGTGATTTCTAATTTAAAAAAAATTAGGTTATCTACTCAAGAAAAACATTATTTGATACACTAGTCAAACGTTTGGCTTGTCCTGAAAAACATTGAATATCCCTGTCCTAGCAGTTAAATGTCCCACATCTATCAGTAAAGTAACGACCTGAAGGTGGCAGTAATGCAACATCTTGGACGGCAGAGAAGAAGAAGCCCCACAGGCACAGGACTCCTCCTCAGCGATGGCTCCGTGAGGTGGTGACACATGGTACAGTCAGCCATGTACCAAAACAATACAAATCTACTCATGAAGATTAAATAGCACCGGTTCAACGCTTTTTTTTCCAACACAACCACCTTTTTGCAGTGTCACTCAACTTGACAGGTTCTCAGCCAACACGAGGGCTCCACAACCTCTGCTCCAGTTTTCTGTCATTTCACTTTTTATCCACTTGTTACTCAAGAACTTCAACATGGGCGTCCACGGTTTTCAGGAATTCATCGAAAAGCATTGCCCCGCTGCCGTGGTGCCAGTGGAGCTCCAGAAGCTAGCCCGGGGGACTCTGGTAGGAGGTGGCCGACAGAGAGCCCCTCAGGGTCCCCTCAGGCTGCTGCTGGACGCTGAGAGCTGCCTCCATCGGCTCTACGGGGGATCCTACACCGACTGGGTGAGCGGGGGGCAGTGGAACCACATGCTGTCCTTCCTCGATGCCCTCTCCAAGGCTTGCTTCTGTGCCAACATACAGTTCCTGGTTTGCTTTAATGGCGCCCTGGAAAAAGGCCGGCTGCACGAGTGGGTCAAGCGGCAGGTGAACGACCGTCAAACAGCCCAGCAGATCATGTGCCACATCCAGAAGAAGGGCATCCCGCCTCCTAAAGTGTGGTTTCTGCCGCCGGTGTGCATGGTCCACTGCATTCGCCTCGCACTGCTCAGGTTCGGTGTCGGGGTAAGTTGTTTCAGGGCCCAACATAGTCTGTCTGTCACCTCTTTGTGTGGTGTTTGGATTAAGTTCTTGTTTCTACACATCATTCTTGCTGTCTCTTGCAGGATATATCATAGGCTACTACTATGTCAAACCTAGATGCTGACAGAATAAATATGATTTAGTCAAACTAGGCCAATAATGAGCTGGGGTGAAATAATTAAACAAAGAGTGCTGTTAATCTTTACCTTTCTGTTTGTGATGTTCCTGGTTTGGTTTTGTAAAGCTTCCCACTACCAATGCAAGTGAACTAATGGAGTGTTTTCTCCTGCTATTGCAGGTGGTCCAAACTATGGAGGACCACCACCTGGAAGTCTTGACCATATTCCGGGAAAATGGCTTCCATGGACTGGTAGCTTATGACTCTGACTACGCTCTCAGCAACATCTCTCACTATTTCAGTTCCCAGGCCCTCAAACTGAGCCGCAATGGCAAAAGCATTACCACCAGCCAATACCTTCTAGGGGAAGTGGCCAAGCATTTTAATATGCACCCCAGTTCAATTGCCATTTTTGCTGCACTTTTAGGTTAGTGTGACTATTCTTTTTAATATCATAAACTGTTCTTAATAACCATTTTCCTTTTAGGTAATCACCTACTACAAGATGAAGACTTGGCTGCCTTTCACTGGACCTTACTTGGTCCAGACCATCCATTAACGTCTTTGAAGGTAAAGTTATTTATTCTTACCGTATGAACACAAATTATTTTATTAAACTACTTACATTTTACTATGGATGAATTGGCTTTCATGTCAAATGTGAAGGTACCTATATTATACATAATTATTATACATTAAATCCTTGCCTGGAAAATCCAGTCTCACCACTGTACCAGCAACTGATATTCCTCTATCAAAATACAAGAGGGCATCATTCTGGACTTGCCAGGCCAATTAACTTCAACAGAAAATCTAACCTTCTCTTTTAATAACAGCATAAGCACATTTATATCTTCCTGTCGTCATTTGTAATGCGTTTTTAGGTGCACGCCCACCAATTGGTGCTACCTCCTTGTGATGTTGTAATCAGAGCTGTTGCCAACTATGTCTGCAACATCAAAGACCTCACAGATCTTGAGGCTATTGCTAAAGATGTTTTTAAGAACTTTCAGGTACATGTTTTTACTTTTGCTATTCTGGTAAAAAAAGTACTATTGCTTATAATATTATTGTTTTTTTTGTTCAGTCATGTATCGATGACAAAGTAAACCGCTTCAGACGTGCTGTGGAGTACTACACAGCCACCAGCAGATCACCCAATTTCTCTGGTAATAAAAAACTATACTTTTGTTCTTGAATTGTACAGGTTTGCTGCCAGTGTTGTTTACTTTATTGTACATGTACTTTCAGGTGTAAAACCAAATCCGTTTGATGAAGTTCGAGCAAAAGCAAGTTCTAATCAGCTGAACGGTACAGAGGTCTTACTGCCTCCTCAAGCTGAGGTAGGATTCAAGACTTAGATCTTTCTCATAATGTCCGAATGGTAATGCTGTACATATGATGCGTTGACAGCAGTCAGTGGAACAATGCCCCACTCATCCTTCTCCTGAAGAAAAGCACACACCGTTGTATGAGAGGGCATCTCCCATCAACCCAGATCCCAGCCTCAACAACATTAATCCTGGCCTTAGTAGAACCTCACTAAAATCGCCCTCCACAAAGAGTGATGATATCCCTGGCACCGTCAAGTGAGTTTTTAAAGTCTCTGAACAACGTTTTTTTTCTGGTGCTCAAATCCGATTAGTTGCATTACAAAAATATGAACAAACAGTCTTGTACCTGGGGATCCTGACCCCAGGTTGAAAACCACTGAGTTGGGGGATGCCCGGGCCGATATTATTCATATTGATGATTTTCCGAAAGCATCAGATGTACTACAGGGTATTTTATTTGCTGACAAAAAGAAAAAAAATCTTGATTTTATTAGAAAACATGTATGGTATGGAAATTGAAAGGGTAAAAGAATGGCTAAATCCATTGCCGTGCTATATAAAATTAAATTCTCTCTCAGCCTTACTCAGTTTACACAACACAATGATTATAACAAAAATAAATACAGTGCCTCTCGAAAGTACTAATACACCTTGAACTTTTGCACATTTTGTCATGTTTACAACCATAAACGTAAAGATTTTATTTTGAATTTTTTACTGAAAGTTCACACACAAGTAACAGACAACTGTGAAGTGAAAGCAAAATGATACATGATTCTGTTATTTTTCAAAAAATAGAAAACCGAAAAGTCTGGCATGCACAAGTATTCATACAGCATGTATTAATACTTTGTGGAACCCCCTTTTGGGTCTTTTGGGGTATGACTACAAGATTTGCACATCTAGAGACTGAAAGTTTAG
>OMNZ01028724.1:15108-36006 GCA_900303255.1 Lesueurigobius sanzi | reverse complement strand
GGGTCTAAAAGATAATTTGTTTGTTTACTCTGAAGTCACGTTTCATCTCGAGATTTTGCGAGATTTCCCGTTGACATGGGAAAGGCTCGTGAGTGAAATCTGTTCATGTGTGATGTGTTGATTTTGCCGTGTGGCTGCACCACACACTGTATGACCAAAAGTGTCATAGCCACGTTTTTTTTATCACCATGAGTGGGCTCTCTCAGGTTTGGAAAATCGGCCGACAATTTTTTAATCTTGCTGTGTGAACCAGGCTTAAGCTGAGCAGCGTGAGCCCCACTCTGAGGGTTGCCACATCTTATATCCTACACTATGGCAAAATCAGTTTGGAAATAAATATCTCTTGATGGGAAGTTCAGAGCAGCCTGTCTACTTCAAATACTGCACTACACAGGATTAATAGTACAAGATTGGATGTTAAAAGGTATAAATTACTGATGTCCTCTGAGTTTCTCTGCTCATGTCAATCTACCATGTCAGTGTTTTGGGATGTAAAAATTGCCGTGATTTTTAGGTAACTGCAAAAACTTTCTTCATCTTCAGGTAATTTTAGTTCCGTGTGAATCAACAGCTATGGCGTGCTGGGTAATCGGGAGAGTCGGGGCATCTCACTTTGGGGCCGGCAGAAAATCATATTGATTAATGATGCACTCTCAATTGTGATATTGTAGGCCTACAGGCTTTAACTGGGCTGCTGTTTGAGACGGGTGTAATGTCACACAAACAATTTTTGTCATGTAAATACTGTAAATCTATAAAAAAAAAATTATATTTTAAATCAGAAATAACTTTTGCATCACACGTTTTGTTCATTGTAAATGGCAGATACAATGAGATGTAGCTCAAGTTGGTACAGTCCAATCATCGGCTACAGCACAGCAGAGGAAAAGTAGAGAGAAAAAAAGAAGGTGGCTTAAAAAACATTAGCAACCCATCCATTTTCTTCCGCTTTATCCGGGGTCGGGTCGCGGAGGCAACAGTCTGAGCAGAGATGCCCAGACTTCCCGATCCACGCACACCTCATCCAGCTCTTTCTGGGAGATCCCAAGGCGTTAGCAACCCATGTGTAAAAAAGAGGATACATAAGATATTTCATTTGTATTACTCGTTCTGCTGACTGCGATGATGCATCAGGCCCAGATTGTGTTGGGACGGATCAGACTACCTCAAAGGTAAACTCACCAGACGTTAGGCTAAAGATCCAACTATCAGAGGGTCGGTCTAAAAATCAAGCGTGGGCAAACTTCGGGTTTTTGAACTTGCCCGGGCAACTGGTTGCGATTTGTAGCGTTTCAAACAAGTAACGTTTCAAAATAGACCTTAAATACACAAAGCAAAAGCAACAAAATGGAAGAAGTTATGCATTATTTTTCTTTGTCAGTGCATTTTGGGCTTGGTCATGTTTCGTGGGCCGGATTGAAGAGCTAGGCACGCCACATTTCGCCCCCGGACCTTAGTTTGCCCACCTCTAGTCTAAATGATAGAACACCCTGAAATGATGTCCCTGATCAACAAGGAGGGAAATTGATGCAAAATACATTTCACCGTTCGTGTACATCTGTATTTAAGCCATATTAATAATGCTTCCAAAGAATGATGCATCACTATACAACAATAAGTTATAAAGGTTTTACAAAACTCAATGCAACACGTAATAACATATAAAGGAATCTAACATGCAAAATAAATTACACGAAATATTAAACATAAACAGATTTTTCTCGATAAATCCAATCACTTGTGGCCTCATGTATGTCCAGGATACTTTTGTGCCTGTCCCAAGCTTGAGTGACTCGAGAGCTTACCAAAACACATGGCTTTAATCCTTTGCCAGATCAATCAAATCACACTTCTGCAAGCTAGGATACGGACTATTTGCTGTGGTGACAAGGTAGAGGGCTTAAAAAGGTTAAAGTACAGGAACATGCATCGATAGACAATGTCAATCATCGCCTTTGAAACGTCCCAAGACATCAAGCAGATACAAGCTCCTATTAAAAACATATCCCCAAATCGGGTTCAACAAAGATCCTATTCATTCATCAGCGGGTCATCTGCGAGCAGTGCATTCTCTCGCGCTTTAGGGAACTAGGGGGAAAAAGGGATGCGCCGGATTGTGTGCGGAGACTAAAAACTTCCATTCTACTTCAAACAAGAACAGCTTCACAGAGGGCCATTGTCGGAAGGATCTGCACTTTCTCCTCCGCGCACCAAGGTGTGGCAAAAGGCGGTTTCCAGCTCTTCATTTCAACAGATCAACAAGGGAACGCTATAATCCAATAGGTTGGGTTCACAAATGTTAGAATTTAATGATGTCAAAATGTCAGCTGAAGGTCAGGGGACAATGTAACGGAAACCTCCAAACAGAAAATTCACAGATGGGTTCACTTATCGTTTGTTAGAGAATGCGTCCTGAAAGTCTGAAGATTATTCATGCTTAAAGATCGAGAAGTGTCACAGCGGTGTGGCGGTCACTATCTTTTGCAATTATTGAGGGAAAATGATTTCATTATGTATGATTTCTGCTGACAGAAGACATTAAGATTTGGCACATTTTTCAAGGAAAAACGTTTACAGAAATATATTTCAAAGCCCAGTGTCTGAGGTTTTTGTTTTATTACTTTTGAAACAAACTATGAAAGAGTACAAATTAAATTTTGTAGCTGTGGTTTAACCTCAGTCCTTCTAACTGATTTCTAATTCTAACATTTAAATTTCTCAAAGTAGAAGAAGAGCTTTATTTATATAGCGCCTTTCACAGACATAGTCACAAACCGCTTTACATGAGATGATTTTGCATCACTCCAGTGGTAACCAGCTGCCCCTTGAGGCAGACTGACAAAGGTGTGGCTGCACACATCATCGCCAACGGTAGGGGAAACCGGAGCACCTGGAGGAAACCTACGCAGAAGGAGCCCCACACAGGGACAGGGACAGGGACAGGGAGAACATGCAAACTCCACACAGAAAGGCCCCGTCCTGGCCCGGGATCGAACCCAGGACCTTCTAGCTGTGAAGCGCAAGCGCTAACCACTGCGCTACCATGCCGAAGTAATGACAGAAATGTAAACAGCGGCAATTAGCCTCCATGATTGTAATAAATCAACCAATCAATCAATTTGTTTTTGTACCGCCAATATCACAACAGGAGTCATCTCAAAGGACGTCACAGTCCGAGGACAAAAGAACAACAAATGGTAAAACTAATGAAATATCACAAATGGACGTAATATCACACAAATGTAATATCTAAACAAAAACAAGCCTACAGCATCTCCCATCCTTAGACCCTCCTTAGACCCTCCAAAAACCCAGTGGGGAAAAAAACAGAAACCTCGGGGAGAACCACAGTGGGGAGCAAACTAAATAATGATAACAAAAACCTGCCATATGCACTACCGGTCAAAAGTTTGGAAACACCTTTTTATGCAATGTTTTTTTTTTTCATTGTAGACTCTCACTGAAGGCATTCATTTATGAATGAACACATTATGTTGTAAACAAAAAAAGGTGAACTAGATTCTTCAAAATAGACTTTTTTATCTGATTACTGCTTTGCACACTTTTGACATTTTCTCAAAGAGCTTCACTATGTAGTCACCAGTTGGACCGAAACGAGAAAGAGTGGGACAGGGTGGTGGAGTTTTTTTCTTTCAAGATAATTTACCATGGTCTTCTACGCACCTGTCGTTCCTATAGATGTGCCGAGTCTTCCCTGTTTGATAGTCAGCAGAAATGGTTTTCACTTCACAGACTGTTGAAAACCATTTCAGGTCACTACCTCATGAAGCTCATTGAGAAAATGCCAAGAACAAAGGGTGCCTATTTTGAAGAATTTATTTTTATTATCATTTATTTTTCATTATTTTACCCTTTTTTGTTTCTTACATAGATCCATGTGTTCATTCATAGTGTAATGCCTTCAATGTAAATAGCGTTGAAAATAAAGAAAAAACAATGTACAAAAAGTGTTTCCAAGCATTTGACCGGCGCTGTACACTCTAATCTTTCACATCTTATGAGGTCACAGCTTGTTATGTAGGTGTCCTGGAACACCTAAACAGTTTCTCCCTCTCAGCGCACGTCCTCAGATGAATTGTGAAATACTTTGGGCATTACAAGATTTACTGAGAAGGCTTTGATTACCGGCGGGGGCTTCCGGAGCCCTCCTTGCACCTGTATTTACAATAGGCCCAAACATCTGTTCCTAGCAATAATACGCGCGCTTGCAAAACACACGTGCTCCGGGAGTGCGCATACATACAGTGCAGATGTCAACGGCTGCAGAAGGTAAGTGCCGGGGTTAAGGAGTCCAAACAGCACATTTCCGGATTTTATAAACAAAGAGGGGTTTTCGCCTGCTGATCCGCTTGATATTTACGCGGCTCGTTCTGAAATTCCTCAAGTGTCTTTAAATGGACAAGGCGGTTGCAAAAAGCGCTTTATAAGGGAAAGAGTGCGGCTGTAAACACGGCAGGCATTTCACACTGTTTGGCTCATTCGGTCTCCTACGGCAGGATTTATGTCAAACACTAAAACAAGGCTCGTTTTACTGCTGATGTATATACAGTATCCATTTCCGAAGCGAGCATTGTGAAAGAGCGATAGCCTGGTTATGTTTGGGTTAGGGGGATTAGTGTGGCGAGTACAGGGGTAAGTTGTCTAGCGTGGTTCAGGGAAGAATTACTCAATGAGGTAATGTCAAAAGTTTTGTTATATATTGAATGGACAACAGCAGAGGAGATTGTAGCGAAAATGTTGCTAGATTTGCCTGTAGCAATAGCTTTGTTGATTTGCAAAGACTGATGTGTGTTTTTCTGTGTCTTCTTTTGGGGACTGTACTCTATAAGGAATACCAATGAAACCAAAATTGTGCCACTTAAATCTGAAAAATTGAGCACTACCTCAGGTTCTTCTATAATGTCAGTAAGAGTTGTTTTACTGATGTCAAGAAGACTTTAATGGTGACGTAACAATCTTGACAACACATAATCAATCAATCTTTGCTTATGAAGCGCTTTTCATACAAGAATGCAACACGAAGTGCCTTACAACCCAGAACCAATTCCCTTCCCCCATTCAACCCCCCGGCACCCATGAATATCCACCCATACCCACAAAGAGGCACACCAAAGAGGCACCCAACTCCCAAAATGCCACAGCACAAACAACATCAAATACCAGGTAGGTTATAAACAAAGTATAAATTGATACCTTGCTGGCTGACCCGCACTGAAGAGGCAGAAATTGGGTCTTTAGCCTTGATTTAAATTAACTTTTTACCTTCTTCAACTTTGATTTGGCCTTTCTTGTAAAGTCATCTCATGTCGCACTTTACCTGGGCGTGCATCACAATTACCGCAAGCGAACCAGCGGAACCAATTTAAGGCGCAAAGGTTCCTACCTTAGACATTTTTGACATACAATAATATCAAAGCTTAAAATGATAGTCTGGAAGTCTAAATGTAATACACATTTTATAAAATGTGCCAAATCGACCAACTGGCCTCGACATAGGAAGCCCATCCAGACACAGAGCGAGCATGCAAACTCCACACAGAAAGGCCTACTCAAACAGGAAGCAAACTTGTCAGCTACAGTGTCGATGAAGAACTTACTTCTTCAGTCCATTAAAACATTACTTTAAAAATATCTCTGCAACATTTTTTTCTTGTGCAACAAACATTGCCATGGTACACTTCAAATGCGAGCAGATTTGCTTCTAAGCTGTCTAAATACCATATAAACTAGGCACCAGGGTTATAATTAAATATTGTGTAACATTGAGGCTTTTTGTGCAAACATAAAAAGAGAATGGTTGAGCTTTGTGGTTTGCTTCTACCAGTGGTGGAAGAATAATTTGATTTTCTTACCTTTACTTGAGCAAAAGTACAGCAACAAATGTATGTATAACAGGATGCACTTTCAAATGTAAAAAGTATAAAGTATTTCACACTTTTTTTTTTAAACTATTGAGCTAAATGCGTGGCATTTTCATGAAGAATTGACTTTTTATTATCAAACCAGGTCTAAACCAGGTCAAACAGAGTCCGAATGAGCCGCTGGTGTTTTAGAATTTAAAATCCTAATGTTTGTGATCAGAATGACTTTACTGCCGCTTTAGATTCACCGATTGTTAAAAGGAATATTCAAAATAGTTTTACTACAGAGGAGTAGAAAGTACAGTAGTACAGTTCTTTAGTAGTTGTACTTCTTACTCCCACCACTGGCTTCCACATTTAGCAGCACCTTCTTCCACTGAATTGACTGAATGGTGAGATTAATAGCAATTGTACAAAAGAAACACGAAGGGGATAACAAAGACAAATGCTGGAGAAAATAACAAAAACCTCTTCTTAAAGCTTTATTTCCACTAAAGCCAAAGTCAATGGTGTCACTTTTTTGATGCTCTCAGTCCATTATCATCTGGACTAGATGCTAAAACTCACGTGTGCCCTTTTCCGTCAAATACCAGCCGAGCCCCGAAAGCTTTCAGACGGATGCGTGTGTGCTTATTATTGCACTTAATCAATTTTTACTGGGCCTTTTTTGTTGCAGCGGGCTTCCCCTTGTTTGGAGAGCCTTGTAAACAGTGGGTCCGGATGTGGCACAGGCCAAACAAGCACACACACACGCAGCAGTGCAGACTTGTACAGAGCAGGGCAGTCACACACACAATTGACACTGTTTATATTGTGGAAATGAGTCATCTGGATCGGTTATAGGGCGACAAGACGACAGAGAGACGCCCGGACGCTTCCAGGCTCCGGGGAACATGTGATGGACGGAAGGAACGCCGAACTTGGGCCAAACAATTAATAAAGAAGCAAAAACATAAATTGTGATTGTTGCCGAGACATGTGCCTTGAAGCTTTACAACCCGTAAGCCTTGTAGATCAGATATCATCTTTACTGTGTAGACAAATAGTTGGAAATAAATTGGTAGAAACATAAGCAGGGTTCCAACTCTTTACTTGAAATTTTTTTCCAGGTAATTTCCAGGATTTTACATGATATTTAATAGTGGAAAAATGCATAAAAACTCATACTTCTGTGCCCTCCTCACTCACCAGCGCCCCCGTGGATGCAATCTAATAATAGCTAAAGCCTATAGCATTCTGGTCTGAAGAGATTCGAGTTTAGACGTGTAAAGCATACGTTTTCTTGGGAACATGGTAATATGGGGGGTTTGGGTGTCCTCCCCTGGGAAATTTTGAAATAGAAGAAGACCATTTGTCCTGTGTTCTGGAGCAGAATGAGATAGTTTTTAGGCTGGCGTGGTGAGCAAAGTATCGTTGACATTCATTTTCAAGGAGAAAATGTCCATGTTTTTCCAGGACATTTGACATTTTTTTTGTTTTCCATGACTAGAAAAAAGGCAGGTAATATTCCAGGTTTTCCAGGTAGAATGGGAACCCTGGAAAGTAAAGATAGGCATTTCCTTTGTTCTATTTAATACTACTTGGTTTACAATACAAGTATTATGGTACCTATGCTGCATAAATCATAATCTAGAACTGTCAAATTGGCTAATGAGGTAAGCAAACCAGCAATTTGTTTCATTAGAGCCAGAAAGAACTAACCATGATTTGTTTGCATGGTATTTTTCTAACAGCAAACTGCTTGGCTTATGTTTCAGTCAGACATTTCAGAGAATTAAACACCCAACACTGACCACAGACTTAGACATAGGGTATTTAACAAATAAAGGATCTGTGATTGTTGTGGGCTTTGCGTTTCTTTAAGGGTCGCTGATTGCATGGTTGGTAATGTAAATTCAATGATATAAAGGTAATTCATAAGTTTACGGACACGTGGCTTTGGATTTGTAAGAAGAGGTCTGAGTATTGAGGATGTTCTCCACGTGACTCGATGAGAGAAACTGAACGCACACTTGATTTTACTAATGTCATTGCGAAATAAGCATCAAGCTTCTGCCTACTCCTTTCGGGCGTCACAACTGTTCTTATATTTCTTTTGCTTTGTTTCCCCAGCTGCTGAACATTGTGAAAATTAAAAAAAAAACAGAAATTTCAAGTAATTTCAACATTATGCTGCTGCAATATCATCGGCCGTCCACCAGAGGGCAATGCTTTTAGAATATTGACACTGCTGTTCAATGGGAAGATACAGATTGGGGAATAGCTCCTGATAGTTCTGAAGTAAATGCCACTAATTTAAACCATTAGAAAATGCAGAACACGGCTGATTCTTAAGTTTATCCAATAGCAACAAATACTAGCATGCTTTACTACAAACTCAACTTTGAACATAGGAAGAGTAATAGTTGTATCATTTCACATTCAAACGGGTTGACCCTTGATCCAGTAATTACAGTCCTGGTTATACAACACATCTGCGGTGGACAAACAAAAACATCCTCAATGACATCAACATTTCCATTCATTCTTCTGCGCGCACACACACACACACACACACACACGATACACACACACACGATACACACACACACACACACACACACACACACGAGCAATACACACTGGGGGCCTGTTTTCCTCTGTAAACAACGACAAGCCATAAGCAAAACCGGCGATGCTGCGTCTCGAAATCTGGTTCTCAACGGTAAGAAAATAGCACTCATCACCGCCGTCGCACTACAGAGGTATTAGGAGAAAATAATTGAATAATAAATGCGGTTTAAATCAAGATTTTCGTGAGAGAAGACCAGCTAAAACAAGAAAATTTGTATGCAACATCAGATCAAGACTTGCACCACAAACTACTGTTAAGCATTTTCTTTCCATTCAAGCATTTTTTTTTTTTACAAATTATTAGCATATTATTGGTTATCACTGCAAGATAAACAGTAATTTCAATATTAAGGAATTTTACTGGTCAGTAACTGAATAGATCCAATCATTTATGCAAACAACAACATTCTGGAACAAAATATCCTGCATTTTTGGGCATCTATTGTGTATAAAAGCTGGTAACCTTGTACTTTGATGTTCTGCAAAGACATGTGTCAGTCTTCTCTCATATTTTATACGCCACTATGCGTCTGTGCTCACGCTATAGAAAACTTGTGCCAATACAACTCGATGGAAGAGATACGATCTCTCATAGTATCTCAAAATGTTTTCCCAGATCAGTATTTGACAGTGTTTGGATTCACAAACCTGTCATATTATCCCTAAGGCTGAAAGTCATCATGCACATGCTTTTTGATATTGTCAGCACTTTTGGACATCTTTATGAGAAAATAATTAGACAATAGTTCACATGTGCTGACTCTTTTGAACAGGGGCGGCCAAAGTGGGGCCCTTCAAGAGGTTTGATTCGGCCCTGGAGATGGTGCTTAGATTTGTAAGGAGTATCTATTTAGATTTATTTCTGACTGAATAAACGTTATATAGTACCTAAGAATGCCAAAAGCGTGTCCTACTCAATAGCACACAGTAATTAAAGGATAATAAAAGATCTGTTTAAATTTGATCTTTACAGTATTGCGTTTGGCCCTTTGCCCGCTAATTTGGCCCTCTGTTGCCTAGTTTGGCCCTGCATGAAAAAATTTGGGAACCTCTGCTTTATATGTTGTGATGTCATGTGAAACACAACCCATGTGTACTGTGAAAGGAATCTTAATAAAAAAGAAAAAAATCTGAATTGAAATCACAATCGCAATATTTGTCCCAAAAAAATGCTATAAGATATTTCTACTAAATGATTCAGTCCAATCAGTGACTGATGTAAATAGTAAAATGATGCAGTACATGGATATATCGAGCTTGTTTATGCTTGTGCCTACAGCTGTGTACTCAGCAGCTGTGTGGGGGGTTCGAACCGGAGGTGTCCACATGACCCTCGCGTGTGGCTCATATTGGGACACAGTCCCTACATTTGTATTTGTCAGGAAGCCATGCGTCTGGAGTATATCGGCCCAGTGGCTCATTGTTACCTGAGCGCCACAAGGAAACAACTGTGGTCCCAAACATGGCTTTGTTCGTCTTAATAAAAGAGGAGGAAAAAACACATTCTGCTGATATGAGCATTGTGCACGGCCTTCTCTGTATATTTATAAATGCTTCTAAGCAGCGTGGACATCCAGGTAAACAAAAGGGGATCCAGTTCAGGTTTACATGAGTTTAAATGCATTTTATTGTAATATATCACGTATATACCGTAATATATAATATATAAGATATCACACAAACTTACAATCATCGCTTGGAGAAGCAGACTGCAGAATTAACACAGTGTGGAAGCTCATGGCAGAAGAGAAAACAGGCATAGCTGCCAATTGACTTAGTGTTCAGCTTACCCGCCGACGCAGGCCAACTCACCTGCCTTAACGTCTGTGTAGGAGTCAAAGAGGCTGTATTTGTTAAAAAAGAGAATCCATCCATGAATAGCAACGGTGGACTTCAAGTTAGATCCAATCTATAACAACATACTGAGACAGAAACCTGTTTATAACAACAACCTAAGACCGAAACTACTGTCATGCTAATGAGCCTGGACTACTGGGCGGAGCAGGGCCATAGGGACGTGTGAACAGCCTTAGTACTGAGCCCAGGGTGAGACAATACAGAGGTAACGAGCCCTATTAAGTATGAATAATTAAGATGTTAATTACCTACGAACATGTCTGGGTCTTTATTCTCTGAGAACGATCTTGGGACTAAGATCAAAACGTCCGACACTTCAACTACAGAGTACAGGTGAAGACTGGAGAATCTTGGCCTATGATCAACTGCTTTAAGTTTGAGTCTTCTCTTTTTCGTGCTAGTTCACAAAATATCATTCCCAAACATTTTTACTGTTCAAATTGTAAAGATTTTTGTGTCAAAGCGTGTTGGGCCTGGTTGATCAGGTAACTATACTGATGCACCGCACATCATAAAGTATATTTATGCTGTAATTTGCAGTATAGAGAATCATTCTTGTACTTCATCCTCAAAACTGACATAAAACATAGGGAATCATTATTATCGTCAGAAAACCAACATGTTTTTATAGTTTCTTGTGTTAATTTAGTACATATTAATATTGGGATTGTTCACCTTCCTCCCCTGACACTGGTCCTCAGGTGGTACTCAGGATCATATGCAATTCTTGACATTATTTTTTGCTGCTCATGTACATGGAACAATAAGATAAGAGGTAAGATAGTTCTTTATTGATCACACAATGTAGAAATTTACTGAAATATTCTGTTCTCAGCGTCATAAGTTGCAAATTGATGAAATTGCCTGCCTTTGTGGACTTTATTTGGAGTCCAGATTAACAGAAATCTTTTCTGATGGATAGGATGGGTCTTGCTATTAACGTTGATATTAATATCAGCATATATTGGATATCGGCATCAGATTTTCATACCAGGCCATCCCTAGTCTGCAGTGTCTCCCCTTGATTTATTTTGGTACGATCACTCAAGTGCGTAGCTGAAACTACAGAACAAAGTCCATTTAAAATCCACAAATTGCACACACGTACACGGGGAATGTTATTTTGATGCTGGAGAAGCCATGAGCAACTGGAAATATTGAATCAGTCTCCTCTCCTGCGGTGCGCTGGTGTTTGCTCAGTGATCTGGCTTCAGCAGACTTCGGGGGGAATGACGGAGGCAGGGTCCAGGGGTTGGGGAGTTTGTTGTCTCCCCGCGGGACGATACGAGCGTTCTCAGAAAACGGCAGCTCTCGCGTCTATCCCCGAGCGGGACACTAAATCACACTGCTCAGTCCGGCGCTTCCGTCGAGCTCCCTCCACCGCTGGAAATGCAATCCACCGCACACACAGCAAAGGGCCCGGACCACCCAGGAGGCGAGAGGGTCACACACACCCAAAAAACAAGCCGGTAATCACATCCAGAGGTGCAGGCGACGAAATACTCTTATTATTCTAGTTTTAAGGCGAGACACTGCAGGTGAATGGGGGAAAAATGTAAATTGAGTGATATTAATTTGAAACTTTTGGTGTACTGTATATGACTGACATGAATATGAGGGCAAAATGTTGTTTTATGTTTCCATATAAAAAAGTAAGGCATTTTGATGTGTAAAAATTGCCAAAATGACCTATATTTTCAGCGATGAAATCAAAATAATGGATGAAGCCAGATTGGATTTCATTTTGTTTACAGTATACAGTATAACAGGGTTTATGCAGGTAAAGGCAAGTCAAATTGAATGCTTTTTAATGCCATTTCAATGCCCAAATACTACATTTTTAATGTTACAAGTGCCACAAATCAGTAAATATTTAATATTAATTCCCATATTCAATAGACAATTTGATACAATGGACAACTTTTGAACAGAAATACAGTGATACAATGATTTCTGCCAAAACTCCAGTCTAGACCATCATTTATGTATTTTAATGACATTTAAGGCCTTATTTTTGGCACAATTCATTTAATGACTTTTTCTGCTTTTTAATGCCCCGCGGAAACCCTGTATAAGCTACAAAGATGTGTTCAGATTGGAGTTTGGATAACTTTTTTATTTTTTATTAGTGAATAAATATAATATATATAAATAAGTTCAAATTTTGCCTTGTTTTTTGGGATTCAGAAATCAATAAATCAGGCTAGGAATTAAATACTAAAAAATCCCTCTGAACAAATCTTCAGAGGGATTTTTTAAATCTTTGGAAATGGGAATTTTGCCACCATTTTTCAGGGCCACAAAACGATGAAAACACAGCCCATTTTCAATATTATTCCCTCATAGATGGTGCGTTCCAACACGGCAGTCAAATACACAACAGGCCCCAACTCTCCTGAAGTTATTGGTCCATCTAGCTTCCCTTAGTTCTACAGTAAGCAGTTTGTTGTTTGGACCAGTAAGATGGCGCCTCAACCACATACACATCAACACAATCTGTGGCCACGCCCCATTACGTGACATCACACTCCAAAGCTCTATAGTCCAAGACTGGAAAGTTTGGTGTCTGTATTATCATATTTGACGTACAGCATCTTGTTGTGGACTTTAGCAAACCACGTGGGGGATAATATGTCAATATTTATGAATGGACGCGCAGGTGAGAGCGGTGAGAGGAGGAAAAAGGCGCCGCTGGAGTCATTTCCTGGCATTTCCTTGGCAAAACATCATTAAACAACCACGGTAAAGGGTGAGTTTGGTCTGTTTTCTACTTTGACATTGTAACTAACATGCTAAGACCTTAAGGCACTATATGAGCAAGACTTTTGGCCCTTAAACCATGTTCTAATCGTATCCCCTTATAACATGGATAACTAGAGTTGTTTTACAGATAAGATACTTTATTCATCTCGATCTTGCATATTTAGTAGTTAGCTTATTTCTGAATTTTTTCTTATCACCTCCACTTGCTGGTCATGAGGTGGTGCTCGTTATCGTTTTACAAGGCATCTTCAAAAAGAGGCCTGTTCTTCTGATCATTTTCAAAGTTAAAATTGTCTCCACTACAACTGATTGCTATATTAAAGGCCTTGTACCTGATATTCTGGATGAAATTGGTATGATCCTCCTGCAGTAAATTGTGAAAGTAGGCTGCAATTATTGAATATTTTGGTAATAAATTAATCTGCAGAGTATTTGACTGCGAAAGGTGTGGGGAAATTGTATTTTTTATAAAGCTCCCCAACACATGAAGCTAGGGACGCTCTTTTAGGAGGTCTTGATGTTTCGAGATTAGTAGTAATTACTAATGTCAGAAGATCATCTGAATTCGTGTTGCTCAAAGCTGCAGACGAGTTCTACCTGAATATGCCATTGCTCATTTGAAAGCTCCCAAGAATCCAGTCACTAAGCTTGAACCTTTTGGGGCTGTTCTAGCGCTAATAAGGACTTGCTTGGGGACAGGTTTGTGGATGAGAGACTGCTCTTATATTTAGATTCAACAGGTTTTAGACTTAGAATCTGGAAACAACAATGTGAAGCTCATTTTCTGATTGGATAATTGTCATGAGGTTTTTTCTCATATCTGAGGACATACAGTAGGTAATATTGATGAACTATGTACAATAAAAAAATCTTACACACCCTTTATTCATCAGGTATATATCAATTACTAAAATAGTAGTTCTTTCAGCACAAAAAAGTAGATCTAAAAATGCCTCAATGAAATGTGCATCAAATTATAAAGACTTTGTATTTATGTATCTTTTTTGCACAAGCACTAACAGGCAAGTTGTTATTAGCATTAAGGAACCCTGAAAATTGTGCAAAGTGCTTATAAATATAATTCCTATGAAGCTTTGGGATGTTAGAAATGTGTTGGGAAGTTGGGAGTAAACAAACGAAGTGAACAAAAATCAAATATAGGGCCTAAAAGCAGTAAATGTTAGGGTTTGACCTGTTTTACGTATATGCAAATGTACTATTGTGAAATAATAACAGCAAGGTGTCCAAAAGTACAGTAAAAAGTCAGAAACACCATAATATAGAAATTTAGTAGTTGTTTTTGCAGTAGTTTAGTCGAAATATTTACAAATGTGTGCGTACTTGGGTTACTTCAGCAAAGTAAAAGTAAGGGTAAAAAGGACAAAAGCATAATGAATTCGCAAAGAGGTATGACGATGTGTATAGGACAGGAGCACAAGAAAAGCACAAACTTTAAAATCAAAAGTTCTGTTACTTCAGAATATACAACTCAAGTACAAGTAGAAAAACAAGAATTTCTTCAAAAGGATACTCTGGCTTACTCTCAAGTCTGCTACCCACCTCTGTCTACTTCAATACTTTTGCCCTAACCACCTTTCCTTCACTTAGGCTCAGATCAACTACTTTTACGCACGCAATGCATTTTCATGTGTGGGGGAGTGGGTCAGGGGTAAAGGGGGCAAAAGGATGTCACAACAAGCCGTGGTTTAAGTGGTTTCTAATAGCCGGCTCTAAACAGCGCACACAGACAAACTGACTTCCTCCGGGACGAACGGCAAAGCGTGGTTCACCATAGAAGTTCAAAGCAAGTGAGGAATCAATCACACAAAGTTCACCAAACTGAACACAACTCAGTTCAATAGATGGAAAAGAGGCAAAGACAAAAGAAATGGCAGATCTAATGCAGGAATCCTGAAGTTCAAACTCTTTAAGACTTTTAAAGAGCCTCCAAAGTTAAAGCCAGAACACATTGATTAACTCATTGGTCTACTGTGCTCACATGTTGATGTTTCATATTTACCTGTTTAATAAGACTTAATCAAGTAGCCGTTGATAGCAATGTCTTTATGTGTACATTTAGTAAAATACTTTTGAGCTTTACCAGAAGACAAAATAAAAAGTCAATGCCTTCCAAATCGAGACCTCTTCAATCAAGGTTAAGAGTTTTTAACAGTTTAAGGGCCTTTGTTTTGTGTAATATAATTAAAACCTTTTAAGACTTCTTTAAGACCAGCGGACAGCCTGGTATATATTCAATCAATCAATCAATCAATTTATATTTGTAACGCCCAATATCACAACAGGAGTCATCTCAAAGGTCAGTATGGACTAAAACAAATCAATATCAGACATCAAGAATTATCAAAATAAGTCACACAGAAATGAATGTCACAACCAGATGTAATGTCCCGCAAATAAGTAAATCAGACATAACAAGCTTAGAGAATCCCACATCCTTAGACCCTCCTCCACGGCGAGGAACAACCGTTAAAACCACATGGAAGAAAATTAGGAAACCTCGAGGGGAACCATTTTAGGGAGGGATCCATCCCCATTGTGGCCAGCCAGACTAAACCTTTTTGTTATTCCATATAAACCTTTTGTTTTTTGTTTTTTAATAACAGAGGCTTATGACAAACTTTTACCACTGTAACATTCAGAGTGTGCGGACATATGGTTTGCTCTTGCGGTGCTCCAGCTGCATCCAGAGGGTGGTGAATATGACAGAAAAAGCCATTGGGTCTGACCTCCCAGAGATCTCCACTGTGTTCACCTACCACTGCCTGGGACGGACTCAGAACATCATGACAGGACGCTACTACCCATCACACCACCTGCTCCCTGCCAGTACCAGCAGAATGGCTAACAGCCTCTAACCCCAGGCAAACAGACTCCACCTCTATCCTCCACTACCTCACACCTGCCATAACTGAACTGGACTGTGCATTGATGCAACAAACATACAGTACATCGCCCGATGGCGATCACGTGGTTTCAGATGTGATCGGTATCGGGCGGGACCTCCCATTCAGGACTCTGATATACGTATATGTATACAGTATGTATGCATTTATTCTCATTACTTTTTATCAGATCAATAGTTATGTGGCGGTACAGAGTGAGACCTCTGGACTCCACACAGAAACAGCAACGCGTGCTGTTTGACATTACTTTGCTGCGGTGACACCATTGGTTGAATTTCATCAAGCGAAGCAGAACACGGAAGCAGCTTGAACTAGAGGGCGCGAGTATGTCTGTGGTGCAAAGGTATTTTAAAGTGCTTTGAGCCTCATTTTGGAGATGTGAGACACACGAGGAGCAGTGAGGGCAAAAGGTACAGCAGGCTTCATAGAACTGTCGCTGCATGCTCTCTTAATTCAGGAAGTAAGTACATGCTCTCGCTCTCCCTCTCTTTATCTCCTCCTCCACCTATACAGACCAGCAGCGCCTAATGCCCAGATTAAGAGAAAGGGCTGCATGCCACTTTTCATTTTGCTCAAAACAGCCCAGAAATTACTTATTTCCAGCCCACTAACCTTTTAAAGGGGGGTAAAAATATTTGTTTTGTTGCATTTTAGTCATTTATTTTAGATCTGTTAAATCAGGGGCCACATAGTTAAGTGTATATGACATTGAGGGGCCCCTCCTCAAGCCGTCACCTGTTTGAGCACCTGAATGATCCTAGGAGCTATGTTGTCTGGGGCACTATGCTCCTGGTAGGGTCTCCCATGACAAACCTAGGTGACGGGTCAGACCAAGAGCGGTTCAGAAGCCCCCAATGATGAGACGTCACCCAGAGGAGCGTCGTGAGGCCGTCCTCCCGTGAACCCACCACCTGCAGGAAGAGCCATAAGGGACTGGTGCAATGTGAGCCGGGCAGCTTGGACTGCTGCCCCCGCGACCCAGCAACAGATAAACGAAAGAAGATGGATGGACATTGAGGGCCAGATACAGTGGTCAAAGCAGTTCAATTGGGTGCATTGACCAAAGATTTTAACCATGGACCCACACTTTCATTTAGGCTTGGAAGTTTAAAGCAGCTCTGTCTCACACAAAATGTAAGATATTGAGGGTATAATTGTCTAGGATTACTAACTTCAGTAAAAAAGTACCATCTCTAGTGACATGTGCCAACTCAGCAAGAAGGGCCAACCAAATATAGTCTGCGGGCCGCATTTGGCCCAAGGGCCAGACTTTGTCCACCTCGGTGTTAAATGGTTTAGATGTGATACAAAAGCCAGTCATGTAATACTGGTGTATGTTGTACATACCAGCCTCTTTACAGACAGCTGTCAGGTCCGCTCCCACATATCCGTGAGCCGTCTCTGCCAGCTGGGTCAGCTCCTGCTGTGAGGCGCTGTGAGGGACCGTGAGCAACAGCTTCTGCAAAATGTCCACTCTCTCCGCAGCTCCAGGGACCCCCACCTGACCAGGCAGACATTGTCTTACATAGTATTCTCTACTTTACTTACTTACTTTGTATCTATTATGTACAACAGTAAAATGACAAAAATGTGAACGAAAAAAACAGTATCACACTTCAACGTAATAATATAAACAAACAGAGGGGTTTGTTTATATCCTGAACCCAATGTACAGTACCGGTAAAAGGGTTGGAAACACTTTTGTTTGTGTTGTTTTTTCCATTATTTCAAAACTATTTATTTTGTAGATTCTCAATGAAGGCCATGATTTATAAATAAACACATAGGGAATTATGTTTTATACAAAAAAGGTGATATAGATTCTCCAAAATACTCTTTTTTTCTTTGATCATTGCAAACACATTGACATTTTCTCATTGAGCTTCACGATGTAGTCACCAGAAATGGTTTGTTGAAAACCATTTATGAAGCTCATTGAGAAAATTACCTGAATAAACGGTGACAATTTTGAAGAATTTAAAATAGAAAACATATTTTGACTGCTTTTACCCTTTTTTGTTTCATAATAATAATAATAATAATAATAATAATAATAATAATAATAATAATAATAATAATAATAATAATAATAATTCCATGTGTCATAGTTTAATGCCAAATAATGGAAAAACAAACAACTTTTGACTAGTGATGCACATACTACATCTGCTCTGGTACACACCTCCAGTTCCTTGTCAAAGCGCCCAGGCCGGCGTAACGCAGGGTCGAGGGCATGGGGTCGATTTGTGGCCCCAAGAACCAACAGCTGCCCAGAGTGTCCCTCCTATAACACAGGAGACATAGTTTAGGTCATGAAAATAGAAATATTGACTAAATTCCATTGCAGAACGCTCTCTTTGGAATCTAAAACGGTTTGGGTACTACTGGTCCAGGGAATTATTGAAAAGTCATTTAAAATACTTTAGTTATTTGGCAACAATCCCATTACTTGTTGCTATGAAATTGCCCGAGGGCCAACTAATGAGTAGTCATCTAGTTAGTGTTTAGTTAACAATGGGTATCTCCTAGTTTAGTGGTGGATTATTTTAATATCTCAAATATATAAATTTGATAAGTTGCTGCAGCCTCATCTTAAGAAGAAACAATGTACCATTAGGATTATTTTACTATCACTGGGAACTAAATCCACATTAAGAACGTCACTTCCTAATTTATGTACTTTTGGCTCTAATATGATCAAGTGAGTAAGTCTCAGTGTGGTTTGGCAGCTAGATGGTGGTAGTACTAAAAATAATAATATTAATAATGCATTTTATTTCATGGGGCCTTTCAAGACTCAGAAAACAAAGAAATATCACTGTATAAAGACAGTCGGCATCAACAACAATTAGTGGGGTGTCATGTTCCGTAGGTCAGTCTGAAAAGGTGACTTTTTATGTGGATTCTGAAGGTTTGTTTTTGAAGAATGCTGAGGAAGGGCTTTCTAAATATTTCAGAGACAAATCACTGAACTTTGAAATTGGATAACAACTATACAATCGGTGTCTGTATCCTCCATTGTCAAGCAGGCAGGTCAGAGTAACCTTAAACATGCGGTTTCTCAGGCTTCAATTGGCTGTGTGAGAAAATAATGTTTATTTCAGAAAGGTCTTCTTGACAAGGCAATACAAAATATGGCACCCATGGGACACAGCGGAGACTGAAATGCACCCAGCAAGCGAGGATGGCTTTCAAAGTCATTATCTGCTTTCCAAATATGGGTTGCTAAGTTGACTTTTTTTTCATGCAGATGAGAAGCCGCATCTTTCACACTTTTAGTCTTCTAAATACTGGAAATCGCGGAGAATGTTGGCAGCGAATCCACTTTCAGTACAGCTGAATCTATCGCAATCCTGACTCGGTATTTGGGTTGGGGACGCTCTTGGGAAGGGAATCTTAAGTGTATTTATTTACCGAACCAATGCCGTCCATCAGCGTGAGGAGAGACGCCACCACTCGCTTCTCCACCTCATTCTGTGCCCCCTCCCTCTTCGGACAGAGCGCATCCAGCTCATCGATGAAGATGATGGCTGGCTGTCTATACCAAAAAAAAGGACAATGAGGCAAAGGTATTATTCACTAAAGCAATGTAGATACATACGTTAACATAAAACATGTATAGCCTGTGAATACACATGTTGTTCATGCTTTTCTCTAATTATTACTTACATTGATTGGATAATGCCAGAGTATTAACCCTTGACAATGTTATGGAGAATAGCTGATTTATACCTTCATACCTCTGACTCGCTCCTTATGGATCCTACACTGTACATATTCAGATGGCAGATCCTGTGCCCACTGCCCAAGGATTAATAATACACACAAAATATGCTAAATCCTAAAAACATAATTGCGTTAACCTTATAGTATACTGACAGACGTGATGATGGACGAAATTAAGTAAAGCATGTATCAACTATAATTTCAATAATTCTCAACAAACAGGTTCATATAGCTACACTGCATTTCAAATCATTGGAGAAGAAAATAATAATTTAATGCATTCAAAGCAACAGCAGATGGCAGTATAGAGCCAGGCCTGTTGAACTTTTTGGCGCAAATGCAGGTTGTGATGTGTGAAGCCTCATTAGTTCATGGGCCTTCATTTTGCCATCACCATACACACTTTGCCATTTATTTCTTTTTCATGACTCGTTTGATGAAGCTAGAATTGCTGGTCTAAAACCGATCAGTGTTTTTTTGTTTCCTGAAGTCTCGTGGCAAATGTAAAAGCAAGCAACTTCTGTGATACATAGCAACAGCGGGTGGCGATAACTGCCCAATTTGCTAAAGTGGCCTTGTATTGACTGATGAGAGGTGAGTCATATCCAACAAAAGCAGCTGATGCAATGGCAGGGTAACATCAACAGGACACCTCTGAAAAGCTCCTTACCTCTGAGACGCTTCGGTGAAAATCTGCCGGAGCCTCGCTTCAGTCTCACCGTAAAATCTGTCAACAAACAAACAGTTTCATTTTATACAAACAAATTCATTCATTTTGCATAAATCAGTAAATGGACATTTTAGAAGCGGGTATAGACACATACAGCATATTAAAAACATATAATTTTTTTGCCTCTCCCCATCTCAATTACCCCAAATTATGTAAATTGTGCATTGCTTACTTGCTCATAATCTCTGGTCCGTTTATCACAGTCATATGAGCTCCCACTTCATTGGCTATCGCTCGGCCAATCATTGTTTTCCCTGTTCCCGGGGGCCCGTAGAGAAGCACTCCTCGTGGGGGTGGGATACCTGCAATAATAGACGTACACATCAAAATGATTATTTAATATATATATATATATATATATATATATATATATATATATATATATATATATATATATAAATGT
>OMNZ01028720.1:0-25987 GCA_900303255.1 Lesueurigobius sanzi | reverse complement strand
AATGGCTATAGCTGTGGACATTAGGAAATGTTTTGTGGTTAGACCTGGCCCAGGAGATGGAAGATAAAGTCTGTAGTTACTGTAGAAATGTTTATTTTTGACAAAAATAACAAAAAAATGGAGGCGCTCATAGCACTTTTTTGATTATAATTCCACTAAAATATGCTTCTATAAACATAGAAGGCTATAAACCTGACCTTCTGTGTGAAATCTGTGTTTATTCACCATATATTCACATTTTTGACAAAAAAAACAACAAAAAAAATTGTCCTAAATGTTACCCCATAGTTCATTGCTTCGTGCTCATTTTTGGCACAAATGTTACTCCATACTTTAGTCCTCCATGTTCTATATAAACAGAAAACAGGATAGCAGCTGACCAGAGACACATTTTCAGGATGAAGAAGTCAAGTTTTCAGACAAAAAAAAAGTTTTTATCTCGTACCGTTTTGAATCCCTGGGCGATTTGTGTAAAGTGCAGAGTCAGCAGTTTTAGCTAATGCTAACTTAGCACTTTTTGACACAAATTTTCGACACGACCTTACATCGCCCCCCGGAGGCCTAGAAGGACATGGGTGGGCTCATTTTAAACCCTCCCCTTTCCAATGCAAAAAACAGTAAGTCTCTACGACATTTACTTGCGGATATATTCGCTAAAGTCGTCGGCGACGCGGGTGTCGCGGGTCTCATATCGCGGACCCGGGTTATGAGACTCCAGGGGTTTGGGATTATTTGAGTTATTATTATTTAACTCTTTCAAAACCCACTGCTTTTCAGGTTTGCTTCTTGTACTACATCCTGTCAACAAATATTACATGACAGAAGACTTTTTGCTGTATTTTTTCTTCCCTAAATAGCCATCTTTTCCCCACCCTTCTGCTCCCTCGCTCCCCGCGTTCGTCCGCAGCACCTCGCCATAATTAGCGGGCGCTACCTGTCGTCTTGTACCTGTTCCCGCGCACTTGCACCTCGCCGGGGCGGCTCTCCTGTCGACAGCTCGCCACTAATGGGCCATCGCCTGGGCCCTGACAGTCCGCCTCAGCTGCTGCCTCTTCATTAAGGCGGGCCTGCAGCTCGCGTGGCACAGATCAGCACCTTTGTCTCAGAGTCACTATGGCCAGCTGATGCTCTGAGCCCCGACGACTGCATCAGGTCGACACACATGCGGCACCACAGCAATGAATTCAAACTGGGAAAGATTTAGACTTATTCTGGATGGCGCTCTTCATGTTCGCGTCTTTGTTTATCAAGACTTGGATCTGACAGAAAAAGGACTCACTTGGGCTGGATTGAAGAGAGCAAATATGTAAATGCACTTCAAAAATAACTCCTTGTGTCTCTCTAATAAGGTTTAGATCAGGTTTCACCAGCACCCACAAGCATCGTTCTTTATTCAGTGTGTTCAATTATCGTCTCTTTTTACTGTGAAAACCTTTTGCAGAAAAAGTATTGTAATAAAACTAGCACTAAAGCATAGTAGTAATAGTAGTAGCAGTAGGAAAAGTAATACAGAGTGACCATTTTGTATTTATTTCAAACTAAGTTACTATTCCATACATGAAAGAACAACTTAACACATTGAGTGCCAAAAACTGAAAAAATTGTTTTTATTTTTTTTATTTTATTACAAAACTAGACACTCTAACACACCTTATGTGTGATTTTGGGAGCTCTGTGATGAACAGAACAAAATCTTGTGAAAAGTCACTATCTGGACATTTCGTCTGGACATTTTATCTGATATCTCCGTTTCTAGAGTAAAAATAGTGATTTTGAGGAACACAGCCTCTTTTTATCTTAACTTTTCTCAGGAACCGAGGCACGTAGAAATAAATGTGTCCATAGCTATAACATAGAATACACTGTGGTGCTACAAAAAACATACAAAATGGTCTGGATTCCTGGCACTCTACAGCTAAATTCCAAAAACAGCGTGGCACTCAATGTGTTAACCAAGTGATTGTCAGTGAAGAGGTCTGCTATTACTTAAAAGTTTAATGTTCCCACTGAAAGGGACCTTGATTAATGCAAATATGTCTGTCACTACATCCATTAGCTTTGCGAGTAGGGATATTGTCTTTTATATTGTCTGTACATGGTTTAAATGGTTTGTGACGTTGCTCTATTTTAGTGTTTGACCTTAACCAAAATAAATACTCCATGTTTCTTTTAAGTAGATAGTTAACTGTTTTCAATCGTGGCAATTTTCTCTAAAAATAAAAGGTCCTGATGACATTGTGGAGCAAATGACAAGTCAAGTTACAAAGACGGTGGTGTCTCTTTTGTTTGAGTCAAAGGAAGTGAGTTCTGTGTAATTTGGGGACGGCGCCGCTGCCGTGATGAGAACCATCGACTGGCACACTTAAGCGAGAATGTCAGTGGAGCTCTCCGCCGCCACAAATCACACCTGACTTCCGACAGGTGCTGTTTAAAACGCTGTAATCCATTCTGCACAATCACTATAATGTCACTTTATTATCTTTAAGAGCAGGAGAGGAGCAGGTGCGGCAGAGGCGGGGTAGTGCGTCAGTGGCTCGACTCTGGGGTGTGTGGGTGGTCGGGGTAAGAGGTGACGGAGGGCAGACTGCGGGACCTTGATTGTCTGGCTCAGTGTCAAGGTAGCGCAGGGCTGTTTTTAGACATCGCCACTTCTAACCAACAGGGTATGTTGGGTTATAGGGGATAGGGTTGAAGCGCTATTGGCCGCGTGACAAGCTAAAGTCAGCTTTCTGCAGTCAACACGTCTTTATCATGGCTCTTGTATAAATCCAGGGAGTAAGTTATCCTTGTTGACCTCAGTTGTCCTGATTTTGATCCAAATGGATTGCTTGATAGTGTTTCCGAGTACTACTGTGATTATACTTTTTTAGTAACAGAGTAATGTAACAGGATTACAATTGCAAAACTGGTAATTAGATTATAATTACTTTAATGATTACATTACTTTTCGTAATATTTTGAGCTGAAACGTCATTCTTTTCATAAAATGTCAGAAACGTGGCTGATTTATGATGTATCTGTGCTGATAACTGTGAAAGAGTGGAAGGCAACTGCTGTACATTTATATTTTGATACAGTTTTTGAGATAATTCTGTCATTTACAGCCAGAGCAATGTTTAGCACTTTAATAAAGTTCATTCCAAAGCACTGAGCAGCTGTTGCTTAATACCAGAGTAACTAGTAAATAGGAATCAGATTACTTTTAAAATAACGTAATGAAGAAGTGTCAAGATGACTTTTTACAAAGAGTAATCAGTAGTTGAATTACTTTTATGGAGTAATCCCAGCAACACGTAAAGTATACTGTATTTGCCCTTCATTTGAATGACTCATTTCAAAAGATCTGCCAATGGGGTATGTTAGTTATGCTTCAATTTAGAAAAAGAAATAAACAACAATTGTGTTTCAAACGTACCCCATTGGGCAGATGTCATTCAAAACCAGAGCACATTTACCATCCATCTTCTTCCACTTACACGTTGCCAGGTGGCGGGGGCTGCAGTCCAAGCTGCCCGGATCACACTGCACCAGTCCCTTATGGCTCCTCCTGCAGACCACAGGGGGATGGCCTCATGGCACTCCTTCACCTCTGGGCAACATAACCGGCCTTAATGGTCTCATCAGAAGGAGCTTCTGAACCGCTCTTGGTCTGACCCGTCACCTAGGACCTCATTGCCCTGGGAGACCCTACAGGAACATAATGCCCCAGACATAGCTCCTAGGTTCATTGGGGTGCTCAAACCCCTCCACCACGATAAGATGGCGGTTTGAGGAGGGGTGCAAATGTACTTATTTCAAGAAAATATTCCAGTACTTATTTCTAGATTACTTTTAGCAGTGATGTAGTACAGAAAAAGCAAGTTGCAAAAGAAATTGTACCAAAAACTGGTTAAAAAATGAAATACTTTTTATCTTTTGATATCAAGATGTTTTTGTAAGCTGTAAGCTGTCCTGAGGTTTTCCAGGTTTAACAAACGTTTTCCAACTCGTCAGCTGGACTGGGTTGGTTTTGAAAGGAGGAAGTCTCACCTCTAAAAATAGCAGAAATAAATTGATCCAAAACTGTGATGGTAAGAGACTACTGTGGAGTAATCCTGGACTGCAGGGGTCAATATCTATCAGAAATGTTCTTGTGATTGTGCAAGATAACAGAATACAGAGTACATGACAGTGTTGCGTGTCAGGCTGTATACTGCAAACAGGAGGCATAACAAAAGATCACCAACATTAACAATACACAAAACAGTAAACATTCCTCAAATTCATGAACGTGACACTAAGAACACCACTCCCCTCATTATCAGGGCATTTACATTGTATTGACTATGTACATACAAAGACACGCCCTCTTAACTTCCATATATGGGCATGACAAGAGCATGAGGCAGTACTCATTTACATATATTCAAGTGCATGTGAGTAACGTTTTGAAGTAATATTTGTATGCTGTTATTTTTTAAATACCGTTACTCTTGTAAATAGTCTCCTGTATTTTGTCTAAAGTATCTCCTCTGATTACGACAGGTGTGACGAGCTGCAGCCCTCAGCTGTGAAAGTCTGATTTACACTAACTATCTCTGCTCTGTACCACCTCTGATCACTTTCATTCTCTCAAAAATATATATTTTTAAATGAAATCATTTTTTGAAAAATGTTACTCATGCTGTGTTAGACTGATTAGACAGATTTACTGTGTGTAAGAGTCCTCCTGACTGGATTTGTTCTTCCAGAAGAATTCTTTGAGCTAAGAACAAATTTTGTGAATGCGAAAAATGTTCTTAAGTCAGCCTTAAGAACATTTGTGTGTAAGTTTGTTTCATGAATGAGGCCCAATGTTGTTTAGGAATTAGAGGGAACCAAGTTATTATTATGGAGGTGGTATTCAGATTTCATAAAATGTAAAGCAAGATCCCATTTACAAGTATTTTTGAGCAAACAAATCCCAAAACAGTTGTATTCCATTTTCTATGTGTGTCACCAGGCTGTTGTGATACACAGTCTAACTGAAATGTATTGCAAAGTGAATGGCGTCCAGTAGTAACAGTCGCGGAAGTAAGCTGATGTAATTAGAGCGTGAGTCATTTGAAAGTTGATTAACTTTTTTCTCTGTATAATCAATGCATCTCTATTGGTGACAGCGGGTGAGTCACACGCCGCGCTCCAGCATCCTGTAGTTTAGGTATCAGATCAACAGACACTTCCACATCCGGCAGCAGTCATGGGACTCGTGATATCTATGAAGAGGAAGAGTATTATGCATACGAAGCTTTAATCGCTCAGTCATGTCATAATGGAGTCTTAGTGACGCCTGAAGCACGGAGGCTCCTGCGCAGCACCTTACAATGACATAAGAGAGTCTTTGGAATCCAGAGTGAAACAGGAAAAGTTTGAAATTGTAATTTGAAAGTATAACATTCTGTAAAAAAATAACACAACATTAATTATCTTTACATTTTCTAAAAAGCCTATATTTTACTGGGCTAATGGCTTTTAAAATCTTTTAAAACATGTTGCTGGTTTCTTATGTTTCGTATCAGCTCCAATAAAGCCTTTCTCAAGAAGTACTATATAACTAGGGCTGCCAAAGTTAACGCTTTAACTCACGATTAATCAAAAAATAATTAATGCATTAATCATGGATTAATCGCAAATTAATTGCAGATGTTTTGACCGAACAAACAAAGAAAGTGGTGTTTGGTAATGTAAATTTACTTGAGGCATTTGTATAAATCAGTGTTTCTCTGATGTGTCATTGGGACCTCACCATCGGACGACATCCATCCATCCATTTTCTTCCGCTTTATCCGGGGTCGGGTCGCGGAGGCAACAGTCCGAGCAGAGACTGACGACATCAAATTAGTTATTTATATTGTAGGATTTTCCACAAACTGTTTTAATAAGCATTAAATCAACCTAATAAGCTGAAATCGTAATAAAAAGTTATTAGCTTAGTTCAAATTAGCGTGTTTTATCCCAGGGTAAATAATAAATCAATAATAACAATAAAATTGACTGCGATTAATTGTGATTAATCAAATTTCAAAAGTGTGATTAATCTGATCCAAATAATGAATCGATTGACAGCACCAAATATAACAATCTGTATTTACACTATGGTTAAATTCATCCACAGCCACATTATATTACATTATAACTGTGTATTCATGACCTTCTTTTTAGGAAGGACGACAACATGCCAAGGAGTAATAAACTCACTAGATGAGACCAAGAAGCCTTTTAACTTTCTGTGACTGAGGAAGGGATCTACAGGGCGGACTTGAGGCCCTCTCCTGGCAGAAGAATAGATCATTAACGGGGTGAGACCAGTGTTTAAGGGAACAACAAGGATAAGCAAATAGCTTTGGCAAGTCCTCCCAACAGGAGGAGTATAACTCCAGGGTGATTATTAGTGGGACCTTCTGTCATGTCCCTTGAAGAAGGGACAAAGGGTCTTCAATTCAAATAACAACCCAGTGCAGATGATGGCTTGAAGTCCTTATTTGAGATTATCTTTTAAGGCTTATGAGAGAAAAAATGGGTAGAATTATTCGTCTGACTGATTTAACGAGGGATAAAGTGAAATTTGATAGGAAGGAATCTCAGCCAGGACCTTCCTGCTGGCATTACCTCTGTGCCACTGCTGGAGTAATTAAAACAAGAGTTGATATATGAGCGCAGTGCCATGTGATCGTCCTTATGAATTATGGTTCCTGAAGAAGTGCCATATGCCAGGTTCAATGGTCGACTGTAGGATGCACCTTTATGTAGACTTTTTCATCTTCTAATGATGCAATGATGCCATATTGGATGTAAAAATAGAGATACATAGTACTGTTTAGAAGATAGAAGTATAAAACGTTTGGGGCAGATCTGTCTAGAAAAATCAACACTAATTCCTTCCATTTGCAAAAACACAAACAACATCAAACAAATGTCTCAATTTAGAAGTACCAAGCTTTTTTTTCTATTAAGAGAATTTTTCCTTTTTTGAAATGCCTTGATTTAGTCTGACGTGTGGAGGCTGAAGTTTACTGATATAACAAAACAGATCTGACTAATTCAACATCCAAACATTAGTATTTAATAATGATAAAAAGGACAAGACAGAGATAGTTGGTAACTAAAGACACGAGAAAGCTGTAAATATTGAACATAATGCTATATTTACATGCACTTATCCACCACTGGACCTGGTCTTACTTCTGTAAACCAGGAGGACATCATCAGAAGGTGACTAGTCCTGCAACAATCTGAACACGTTCAGAAATTCAGATTGTAAAGCGGCCCGTGCCAAAGCCAGCAGACAGGTGTGAGGGGACCGGGGCCCAGAGGAATGTGGGGTTGGTGTTTTTTATAGGGAACAACAGTCAGGATTCATGATATCAGGCCATCTGTCTGCATTACAACAAGGTTTTCAATTTGAAGAGGGTGGAAACTGGCACCCACTCTTTCTTCATATCTCGCAGCATAACAACTACGCTCAACCCTCCTCTGTTTTTGACTTTTATGCAGCCAAATCCCACAGTGGCCGTTGCATAATGATGTTTGTTGCAACATTCTTGTTCTGGATATGAATTTTGTCCGTGAGCACTCATTTGGTTTATTCCTTTTTCATTGTCTTTTCCATCATACAATTTCCATGGCTCTCGACTGGAGCAGGTTTATCTTCAAAAGCACATATTACATGCGTTAGGATCAGTGCGGTCATTCAGTTAAGAGAGTTGAAACGAACAGAGCTGCTGTGCATCTTTACCAGTGTTTCAAGATGCACTTCAAGAACAAAAATGGCACGAAGCCAATGAAAGTTCAAAATGTGTCTGTATTAATTCTCTCTAACAACAATTTTCACATCCAACTAATACTTTTGCTATGTACTGTATCAGTCGATGTCAAAACTGTGCACATATTGTGCATAAGAGGAGGCTGCTTGAAGAAGGAGTAGGCACACATTTGAGTTGTTACCAAACGGATAGGAGTTAGTCCGCCCACACACTTAGAAGACCAGGAGATGTATCTGGGCCTGGATCGCAGGCTGCTGGCGTGCTCGGCTGTAGCAGGTGGTGCACTTTTTTTTTTGTCATTTACAAGAAAACACTAGTGTAGGCAGCTAAGAGGAGGCACTGTCAACCACTCCTGCCACCAACTCTGAAGATCTGAGGCGCACAGTGGCTGCTTGTGTGGTCATGTTCGGAGGATGCGTCTAAGCAATTCTGCGATGGAACTGCAGGGTTTCCAAAATTAAACAACATCGAGTCACTTGGAGCCTCAGCCTGTGGATGATTAAAATATACGCCGCCAGATCTTTCATCCACAGTTCAAAAAGACTTGCCAAAGTGGGGAGGTTTGGACCATGAGCCTGAACATAGGGCCGTGAGAGGGTTTAAAAACGAATAAAACAAAACATTTGACTGATGCTGTTTATATGTAGATTCACTAGTGAGATGTTATTCACATTTTAATGTAATGTATCTGACGCACAAAGGATACAATTACGAATACATTTCCCTCATTTTGTTTTTGGATCATTTTTTTGTTCATAATTTGTTCATAATTTGTCATAAATGTCATAAAGATGCAAAAATGTCATACATTTTTGCCTTCAAAACTAATAGCCTCCAGTGTCATTCTAGAGTCATCACAATAATTAATGCTGTAGCAAAATCTAAAATTAGACCTATTGTTTTTCCTTTCGGTGTCCTTGACTTCATATGAGAGTGGGCTATTAGACCTGCCCATAGAAAGTAGGATTTTACCGTAGACTTTTGCCAAACCTAAAAATACCGGAGTTATATTGGGTATATTGGGCTTCCTTTTAGCGGACGGTGAATGCCGTCCTGAATGTCAGGCAAGACATTTTGGACTAGAGATAAGAGACAGGCTTACAGTGGGCTCTTATCATTGTGACCTAGAAAAGTCAGGGAAAACTCCGGGGGCCATTGCCCTGAATTAAGCCTGTTTTACATTGAAGACCGCACAAAAAGGCTGTGAACGAACTGGAAACCGTGTGAATCTCACGTTTGAACACACCCTGCATGTGTCAAATGTAGTCCACGAGTGACGTGATTATTTGGCTGTTGAAGGAACTGCATTAGTGGAGGATTTGAAGGATCTATAATCTTTTATCAGGGCTCTTGTGGGTCTCTTATTGGCAACACATTTGAGAGAAGGATTTAATAGTTAAATGCCATATCAGATGTTTTTCTTGATTGCCTCCACCGCGCCATGTAAATTTGGGGTTAGGTCTGTATGTGACAAGGTGCCACCGATGTACTTCAATAAGCCTAATCTGCTGCTGCTTTGAAATACGTGTAATCACATGAGCCATACCCTGCCTGTATCCATAACATAGAGGAATTAGCAGCTGCTTACAGACACTGTAAAAGCTATGAGGGATCGGTTTAATTTCAGACCTTCTATCAATATTGCATAACGTGTCATATATGGAGTGTGGCTTTGAAAGCTTTTAATTTTTAATGCCACAATGTATTCTCATGCTATTTTTCATGGGGTGCTATGTGATGGCATCACTTAAAGGTCCTACATTATTAAGGCTTTTATAACAACTTTGCACACCTCTGCCTTTGGTATTTCTCAGCCTTTCTTGTTGTTTTTGCTGTATATCTTGAACTGATGTATGTGTCTAGAAAATACCCTACAGTTGTGTGGTTAGGAAATAGAAATAGAAAAAACTTTATTGTCTACCATGCGCAATGATGACAGAAATTTGTCTTTGGCTTTCTCATTTACATCCTCAATACAGCCACCCAAATACATAAGTCCATAAAAATATCAAATCAGTTCATTGCAGACACGACAGCGGATTCCCCTCAGCAACAGAGGGGGAGTGGAACAGACTGAGCGACATCAGGGGCTAGAACTTATTCAGCTCCTTGATAGCACAGGGCACATAGTGCATGTAGTTATACAAAACACCAGCAGAGGGCACACATCTCCCCCTTGTGCGCTGAGCCCAGATTTCATGATGCACTATCCTGATCCATGTCCCAGTATTTCAAACCTTTGTTGGTGGGATCAAAATTATCCTGATCCTCTCAGATAGGCATCTCCAAATCCATATATAAGGATCACAGACAATCTCTTGGAGATTTCAGTTGAATAAGGAAGAGCTTGACCAAAATGAATTCAACTTAACACTGCTAGTTATATTTTGGATGAGTATGTAACATTACGACATAATTATAACCTCAAAAAAGTAGATTTTGCATGGTAGATGCCCTTTAACAGCAACCATGTCTCCAATCTAAAAGTACTACAGTCAATAAAAAGTACAGCTATAAATGTCTTCTTACCCAAATAATCACAAAATGTCATTTTTTTACACTTTCTCTCTGCCTCTTAAGCTGATACTTCCATTTTTGATATTTAAAACTATTGAACTAAAAAGAACAACAAACATTGTTACACGATTCCAAGGCTTATTTCGTGTTGGTGTTTGGATCATTCATTCTTCGAGTCGTCGCTGCTGCTGATTGCAGTTTATTGCTTACACACAACAGCACCCATCCGTCAGTCTGCAGCCACCACCATCTCACACCATCACAGCTGCCTTCATCATATTTCACTGTTATTCTCTTTAAATGCAAATCAGGCGGCATTAAAAAAGATGGCACAAGCGGCCAGTGCGGCCCCCGCTGTCGCTGTTTACACTATACTGATCGCTGATGCTGAGTAATGCTTTATGATGGACCGAGCTTGTCCAATTCCCATAATGTGACATGCACTAGTGAAGCTTGTCATTACAGCCAGCCTGCATGCTTTTCACAGCACTTTAAATACTTTGTGTTGCATAACAAACACTTGCCCTGATAATGGATTATGGTAAAATTATAGCCAATGTTTCCATAGCCACACCGTGAAGCCTTGGCTGTGAAATACCTGATATTATGAGCTTGCGTGTAAAGTCATTATTAACTGTTGAAGTAAAAGTGCTACTATCTTCAGTTTAATGTACTATCCACAGGGAAATGAGTTATCTGCTGGGGCGAGTTGTCAGGTGCAGTGCTCTGGAACACATCTCCAGATCTAGAGCTGGGTTTCGTCAGGACTACCTTGCTGGAGGTTTTAGCAAAGTATCTTAGGTTGGTAAATAGATGCCCTACCTGATTTTCTAGCTGTGGAACAAAGTTTTTTTGTCTTTTGGTATAATGTAAAAGCAGACATTTGGGAAAAAAGACTTTGATTGTGAAATACAATAAATGGTCATGTATATTCACGTTTTTCTACCTGCTTTAGGCGCGTTACATTGAGAAATCACTCACCCATTCACACTGTCATTCATACACCAGGGCACGCAGACACCGGAGGCAAGGTGGCTGAAGTGTCTTTCCCAAGGACACTACGACACACTATGTGCATCTGCTCTACTACCAAGTTGCTGTAACACACTTATGAAGTCAGAATTTAGATGTTAGAAATGCATTAGGAAAACTAAGAATGAGTTTTAACTAGGGATGCACCGATCCAGCTTTTTTGATACCGATACTTGGGGTTTGAGTATCTACTGATGTCCGACAACAACCGATAACGGGAGACAAAAAAAAGAGTAGGTGTGCTGTTTACGTAAACTGTTTTGTCGTGAGTGAAAAACTGATTGGTCTGTGTTATATTAATATAGAGAAATTTCATCCTAAAATAATCAGAGCATTAATGTTTAACATATATGTTTTGTCTGTGACAGCATTTCTCAAACTAAAATACATACACAGACCTTCAACATTGGACAATATTATTTCACTACTGTGTCATAGCTTCAGCCACAGCCATGGTTGGTTGAAGCTAGCTTTAGCATACGGCTGCTAACTACAGTATTTTGCGTAGCGATCAAAAAAAGTGTAAAACTAATTAAACAACTGAATTCTATGGGTTACGAGCGTGTAAATGACACACGGCATGTCCATATTCACTTAGGTTAAGTTGGTAAAAATATCGGTATTCAGTATACCCGATATTGTCATTTTTTCGGTATTGGCTCTTATATCCGGTGCACTCCTAGGTTTAACCACATCTAACAGCCTCAACACACACAAAAATCGGTGTAAGGCCTTTAATGTTTCGGCTAAAATGAACAGAAGTACTATTTTAACTTCTTCCTCTACATGTTACAGTTGAAGCAGCTAAAACTATGATCTGCAGTTTGCTCTACAAGCCGAGTATCATCTTTGTTCCTGAAATAATCCACCTCCCGATTCCTTTTGACCCCGACGCACCGTTTAATGATTTGATTTCTCTCTATTTTGGAACACTTTTTTTTTTCTTTCTGCTGATGTGCAAGCGTTCTCATCACTTCACAAACTGACAGATTATTTTCTCCTGTTTCCGTATTGTTTTCTTTTAACTCCTCACGCTCCCACCTCCCCCCTTTGCTTACCTTCCTCTCTTCAACTGCACGCCCCTCTGTACTCGGCTGCCTCCCCTCGGGCGTCGGGAGCTGAGAAAGATGGAAGGAGAGATGGATGATGTTGTTTTGAACTGTGACACATCGCAGCGCAAGTCATTCTTATTAGTATTCATAAATAATTGGCTAGGACCGTCTGCGGGAGCTATTTATAGAACTGATTGCTATTTTGCCAACAAGCACAAACTATTGTCAGCCCTGTCTGCTCAATACATAACATTTTAGTGAAGTCATTTGACCTTTTGCCTGCCCTTAAACAATGTGTGTCAGACATATTGATTTGAACTCCAGATTTGCTCCATCAGGGTCCTCGAATAGTAAAAGTCACAATGCTCACAAAGTCAGATAGACTATATTGGGTCCATCTTAGAGGAACTATTGTCCACTTTGGATCATAATCAATATATAGTGTCCCAGGACATTCAGTGCTGCTGGATTAGACATGGCCGCTGATCTCGCTCGGACAGATACAAGCGCGTCTGTTCGGCCTGACCACAACATTTCAGGCTCCATTAGGTAAATCTGTGCTGGGACTGTTCAGTGTGCGGCGAGGGCCGGTCAACGTGGTAAATGTTAGGTATGTACGCTTCTTCATTTGAGTTGCTATCTTCTCACTTTTATGTAAGATGTCATTACTGATTTGTTATATCTGTATTTTCATTTACTTGATCGTATAGTATGGCTTTTGCTGTCTTTGCTTTCTTTTTGGTTTGACAGTTTTTTTATTCTTTTAAAGGGAACATGTCATACAGAATAGGCTTCTTTGAGCTTTTAATAACGCTGTTCCCTCATCAGAGTCGTATCTAGCTTCTACTTAGATACTATTTACTTAATTTTTTTCTTTCTCTACACGTATTCACTCCGATGAGTATTTCCTGGTTTTGTTGTATTAGGTGTGTGGCCTTCCCCATAGCGTTCAGCCCGGGCTAATGAAGCCCATTCACGCTAGCAGTTTAGCCGCATTGAACCGACACCATGTTGAATTTTTGGAACGTAATTCCATACGGTATGTGCGAGTTACGTTCTCACGGCAACCGCAGAGCGAGAAGGCACCTGATTGGCTGCCCCTAAAGCCTCCACAGTCAGTGTTTATGCTGCTCTGAGTGGAGCTGAGCGTAGCGTTAGCTGCCACTGGTCCTGACTTCAGTCAAAAGCTCAGCTGAGTGAACATGATGATTATATCGCATCCACGGCAATATAACAAATTGTGACGATATCCAAAACTCATACCGGTATATCGATATATGATGCGATATGGCCCAGCCCTATTGGCCAGTAATTTTTGTTAATATCTTAAATCATGTTGATACTATTAAAAGACAAAGAACAGGACAGTGTAGCACGTGGTAAGACAAGCACTTGAGGGTCATATTAACAAGCCTATTCTCAATAATGAGTTCAAGAGGGATGAAAAGGTTTCAATGGAAAGTCCATAACATCTGGGTTCTGGAGCCCACCCCCGTATGCTAACAGGCTTGTACCTCCTTTGTTTATACACTCTGTGGGTGTAAGTGTCCTACGCATTTTAAATTTCTCCATTGTGAGATCAATAAAGAACTACCTTATCTTATTTTGAAATCCCGCATCAAACCTGTTCTGAGCTACAGTATATCTGCTGTCAAACTGTGTTTTGTTACGGTGCCATTGATTTGTTAGCATGCCGTTGCCAGTGGAGGGCACTCAAAATGCTGATCCAAAAAATTGAATTTGTGTCTTATTTAATTGTTCTTAAGTTTTAGTTTACCTAACGTTAAGCAGTAGAGGGTGGAAGGAGGATGAGAAAGCATTTTTGGAAAGCACCTGGAGTGAGTGTAATTTGTTCCCGCGGTGAAGATGAAGCAGGTGTACCGCGCCGCCTCAGTTCCAGGGTCAGAGCCTTTAACGACTTTAAAGTCAGGTCTGTCTTTTGGGCCGACTCCTGTTCGTGTTATCAGCTATGTCCAAGTCGCTGAGGTTATAAAAAGTTGGTTTAAGCTCGTGTGTGTGTGACAATAACCGAGTCTGTTCCAAACACACTTGACACTTTTAGCATCCAATAGCTGATAGTGGCATGTGTGGCATTGCTGTGTGTTCAGTCTGTCTCCGCTACAGCGTGACAGTGTGGGCCATGAAGGGAATGCTCGATGACAAGGCCATGTGCTCCCAACACTCAGCTGTCATCGATATTCAGCGCAGCCACAAACTCTCCTCTTCAACAACAGAGAAAATGTTTACACTTTAGGTTCGTAGACTGGCTTCTTACTTAAACACTGCTCGGCTACTACTGCCTCTACTACGTACTACTGTCTCTCTACATCACACTCTTAAATTACCATACAATACCAATACAAAACACATTTATTTAGATTTGTTTGTTCTATATTATTTTAAACATTGCAAGGCTATCTTAACTATCTTTTAGACTTGCTATTCATCTACATTATTTACCTGGACCCATCACTAAGTAAATGAGCCTCAAATTGCAAGACGAACCCTCGAAATCAGTGAGTTACCAATTTCTCCCTAGGTCCCCTTACTCATGATTGGGAAAGACTGGGCTGAATAGAGCAGCTGGGCCATTTCTGGGAGCCCTTTTATACATATTTCTCTTGTCTGCAGGTCCCAGAGTCACAATCCACTGCACGGCTCAGAGTTGGCATTAGAAAGAGGGGCCTTATTAAGACCTGTGTTACGCCGACTTAGCCCTCAGCTCCTTTGTGAGTTTTATCTGAGCGGCCCCTCGGAGCATGACCACAGTAATGAACCTATTAGCCATGAAATTGACTTTTGTGATAAATGGGAAATAGATGAGAGTTTAGGCCAGCAGTTTCCCTTCTCAAATGTTTTGTTTTTAATTTTGCACCATCATATGCACATTTTAGTGATGACTCTCCCCTTTTCTCCCACTTTGGCAGGTCTTTTTGGTCTGTAGATGTGGGCGGAGTTAAGTGTTTAGTCCCACTTAAGACGCAGATCCTTTCCTATAATAACATAGGTTGTTAATCAGGACTATTTTCAGACATAGATGGCTGCACTGTGAAGTTGAGTGTGGTGTAAACAATAGAAGTCTAATTTGAGGTACCAGGAAATGCTCAAACCTTTCAGGCTCCTAAAATATGCAGCAGGCACTGGCATGACACTTGATGAAAATGTCTTCAATCTCCCCTTAATTACTGCTGACACACACTCTATCCCACGCTGCTCTTTCTGTAGGGCATGAAGCACCCGCACTGATGTCAACCATGATTGATACTTTTACATCTTTATTTGGCTGTCAACATGAGCTCAGATGCTAGATGCTTGTCTCTACATTAATATTAATGACGCCATAAAAGGCAGTATAATAAAAAGTTTAATTTCTGCTGTCAAATCCATGACAACAAGGAACTGTAGTGGCTCTAAACCACATTCCTGAAGAAATAGTGTTTACTTAACATATTTGTGAAATAATTATGCCTGGGTAATTGTAACAAATTGTATCAGGAAGGAAAAAAACTACTAAATCGAGTTAGAAACATTAGTCATTGGCTTGTGACTTGTTATTGGACTTCAATGTGGAATCGAAATGACATTACTCAAACCCTTGGGCCAAACAGTGAATAGAAGGAAATCTAAAAATATTTACACAGTGCAAACACAATTGGGGCAGAGGTCAGTGTCCCTAAGGGGAATGGACAACAGTTTGTAAATCCTGCTAGGGAAGGGAGAGAGCTCAGCTTCCTGACCAGGCTGGTGGATGAAGTTGTTCTATCTAACTGCAAGCAGTCCTTCTGTGTAAGTTCTCAGTCGTACAGGAGTTGTCCATCGTAGGCAAAGATTCTAGAGCAGGGCCATAGAACAGTCTTAGTACAAAGGTAAGGCAATGGGAAGGTAAGGAGCAGTAATTAGGTGTGAATAGGTTAAGGTGTTTTCTCCAACCTTTAAAACTAAGAGAGGTGGGACCTACAGGTAAACTCCGCCTACTGGTTCTTCATAAAAGACCCACGAGCGTGTCAATTTTCCTCAGTGCTGATGAAGTTCTTTGGAGGAAGAACGAAACGTCCTACACTTCAACTACAGAGTACAGATGAAGGCACCCTTTTTACAAAAGAAAAATCACAAGGCATCCCACTAAACTAAAATGTCACAAAAAAGTGTATTTATTGAAATATAATGAACACATATCATACCACATAATCACACATCAATAACCCTCCATTGTCTCATTTGCAGCATGACTGTGTGCTACTTTGGTGTTGGTAATTGTCCTACCTGACCACTATACGCCAATCAGGCATCCCTGATGGCTTCAGGCGGCACCCTAAGGTGCCACGGCACCCTGGTTGGGAAACACTGTTCTAAATGATACAAAAGTAACTTCTCAGAATACGGCTCTTGAGGCCACACTGATGTAATTCTGCAGACACACTGGATACTACTTTGTCATGCTACTATGATATTACTGGATTTAGCTAAATATGTCCTCCTTGGGTTTATCATTACAGCCTGGTACAATTTCGTGTGCAGGGCTTCTATAACTTTATTGAACTCTTGTTGTGATCTGATCTTCGGCTTGTGGCTGACCGGCTTGAGTTACCGAAGGTCATCAAGTACATGCAAACATTAAGTGTCTATTTTTACTTCTTCTTTTTTGACATTTTAGTTTTTCTTTGACATAAAAAGTTTCTTTTGTAACAGTGAAATGAGATTTAAGAAAAGTTGTAATGGCCTTTTCCCTTTTCCTTTTAAGCCCCCCCCCCACCGCCCCACGTTCATTACCTATTTAGATAGTGATTCTCTTATTAATTTGGGTCATACGTTATATTTATGTGGTGTGTCTCTGCTTCAGGTGACATTATTTGAAAGTGTTTTTTTGAACTCGCATTTGTTGCACTCAGTTTGTCTGCAGCTAATCTATTGTTGACATGATGCGTTTTTGTTGGCAAGCAGGTAGCCTGGCTCAAGACCTAAAACTACACAATTGAATTTCTGGCAGGCCAAATATACTTTGGTTCATGAAAGGTGTTGATCTCCCTTTTTCCAGGAGCCATCACAACGCCGTGTCCTTTGTAGTCAAATGTTTTTGTCGTTACGCTCAGGTTGAATGCGTGGGATCTTTTTATAAAACAGGTGGCATTGACCAAGGGATTGCATACTAATCTGACACTGAATTCTTGAGCTGTCAGTAGTGGCTGTAGTTGCTGCAGGTGGGTCCAGAGAGATCCACCACACATCTATTTGGGTGGGTGTCCCGTTATGTCCAATTAACATATCCCATTGTGGAGACTGTCAGACCCCAGGTGATTGATTGTATTTGTGCTCGACAGCCTTGTGCTCTGAACCACAGCTTCACAATGACAGAAAGGACGGGCAGATGAATTATGCATGTCTGTATCAAGCCTCCATCTCACAAGCACAATGCAGAGGCTGATGGGGCGAGAGCGATGGGCAGCAGAGTGACAAAGTTGTTCCAGGTAATCACTGGTAAGAGGTCCTTCAAGATCTTACTGAAGTTTAAATAAAGTTAACTCAATGACAGGTCCTTTCTGTTTTGGTTTTCTCTGTTTCTGTGACACTGGAATTACATGAAACTTTGGGAAGAGATATTATACAGTATTTATAGTATATAAATGTTTACACTGTGTCAGGGTATGTAAACGTATGCATTTCATAGAATATGAATGATAAAACAAAAACCTTTATTTCACTCATGCTTAGTGGTTGTGTGAAGCCATTTGTTTGTTTACGCTTTTCAACTAGAAACTAGCCAAATGTCCCTGATCAAAAGTTTACATACATTGAGCATCTTGAAACAAGATTTTGACACATTTTTCAGAGAGTCCAATTTTGTCAGAGTCCTGTATTTCAACTGAAGTGAGTTTTTCTTTGCTCCTTTCATGGCAGTTGTTGAAGGTCATGCAAACATTAGATCAGAGACATTTGAGTAGTTTCTGTGTCATTATGATTTCAAAAGAGTAAACTCAGTTCTTTGACAATAAATGGCTTCGCACAACCACTAACCATGAGTGGGAAAAAAAGATTTTTGTGTTCTCATTCATGTTCTATGAAAAATGGCCAAAAGATTATGTATGTAAGGGTATGTAAAATTTTGAGCACAACTGTATATAGTAATTGTGGTATGTTGTATGCAGCCTGTTTCCAATGGCTTTTTACACAAAGCAATGCAAAATGAACCAGAGTATTGTCCTTCCAGGCATCCTATTGACCAATGTTCCTTTATATATATATATATTTTTAATGGCTTTTCCATTCCATCATAGTCATCAGGTCATCCAGCTAATTACCCTGTGCAATTACCACAAGATGCTCCATTAGAAAAACATTTGACTTATCTCCATACCTTAGGTCTTTTATTGATTACACTGGTCCATCTGACTTGCCATTTAAATGTTGACATAATAATCAGTCAATTTATTTCCACGTTTTAAAAACAAGCCCAGGTGATCGATGTGCAATTAGCATTAGCACGTTTTTGCTTTTGCATCAACATGGAGTCAATGACCCCCCCTCCCTTTCATGTGTGAAGTGCTTTGGGTGTGACTGTGTCATATGAAAAGCGCTATACAAATAAGAATCCCTTTCCCCTTCCCCTTTTAGTTAAGCTTATATATCATTACACCTGCTGCTAATAGTATTATCTAAAATGTAAGGCATTGTTTATTTTCCATGTTGAGAAAGTTGTACTTTGAATATCCTTCAATGCCACTATTGCAACCCATAAGGAGCACTGAGCTGCCTCAGTGCAACACCTTTTTATTCCAGAGTCGAATCTAAAAACTGACCCGAACCCCGTATATGCCTGACCGTGACAATCCCCTCAGTTGAGGGCCACACATATAGGGCTGGAAAGCGGAAGTGTGAGAATTTGCGAGATTTCGGTCCGCGGATACCACACGTGGGTTTGTCCTGTTCTCCCTGTGCTAACCGATATCAATTTTCTATATCGTGGATTTAGAAAATTGTATATGCTTTGATGAGTGAACGGTCAAAACTAGTTGTGATCTCGGACACGTCAATTTCCAATATGACCAAGAGAAGTCAGATGTTGTGTTATGTTATCACCAGGACTCCTACGGCAACAAACCGAGATGCGCCCGGGGATATTTACTGCAGATACAGCATTTACAGCACATACCATAGGACCATAATGAAATGTATTATTATATATACTATATATTATTATATTACTGCCATGGTAGGAGTGATGAATATACTGCTGTAGTTTGTAAAGCTAATATGCTTTGGGCACCTCTATTTTATGTATTTATTCATTTAATATGGACTTAACTTGAGTGAAGTGATCAAGTGACAGCGTAGACCAGTCCTGAGTGGTTTGTTTGGTAGTGGGATTTTTTTTTTTTTACATAATTGACCCACGCATATACGCAGGTGCAATGTGCACTTTGCTTATTGGTCTTTGGTAAACCTAAAAAAGGAGCGTGTGTTGCGTAAACTTTGGTGATTACAGCTGAAAACAAAGCAAAGCACTTTGCACCAGCCGCCTCCTCGAACATGTGGTCGTTTGTTTGTATCCGAAATGGGTGCGAGACTTTCCAGCCCTATTGCGTTGAGTTTGCTGTGTTTGCTGTGTTTTCCTTGATGTGTATTGAAATGCTACACAAGGCTGGTGGACTCATCTCACAAAATAGAATCCATCCTATTTTTTCAATACGCATTCAATGTTAACGCAATGACAACGCAATGCACGTAACATGGGATGTGTGGCCCAGGACTCGGTCAAGGCCCTGTGTGCTCTCTCCCTCTCTCTCTGGAGCAGTGACCGACTACAGCCCAGGTTAACAGAAAGAGAAGGTCCCATCAGCTGCTTGGCAATTTTTTATTTTGCTCAAAATGACCCAAATGACTTGATTACAGTCCGTTAAGGCTTTAAACCGAGTGGATCTTAATTGTAAAATTAAATATGCATGTGATATTATGCAAGTGCTAGTAGGCTACCGATGTCTCTGATCGTATTCTTAAAATCTTAAAAGCAGATGAAGGTTATTTACAATGAACCAGGACTAAACCAGGTCCAAACCAGGACTGAACCAGGTCTTAACCAGGTTCAGTGGATAGTGTGGCTAGCTTTTTTATAGAGTAGACATTTGTCACTTATTGAACCCCTGTAGTCCAGCTGATTATTGTGCCATTGGCTCATTGACTTTTATTTTGAAAAATGTTTAATCACCCAAAACATTGTGACTCTTACGTAGCACCAATAATAGTATTTTTCTTTTCACCATCGCCGCGCATCATTACACAGTACTGTTATTTTTATCATGGAGCCATCAAAGCCTTCTCCAAAATGAATTCACAAGAGTGGCAGGACAAAGTCGGAACATTGTATCTGCAAAACAGTTTTTTTTCCATGTTTCCTCATCATTGACACTTGCCAGTATGAATAACAATGACGGATTCGATGCTGGCTGTCTTTGTAGCGTTCGCTTGATTATTACACAGTGTGGGAGACAACATCCATTACCAAGTGTCTCATTAAATTAAACCAGGTCAGGCTTGACATTTAGATGCTTGTGCACAATATTTACGTCCTGTTCTCCGTCTTTAGCTTTGATCTTCTCTGTAATTATTTCACTGACATTATGAAATCAAAGTTTTGAGAAGCTTCTACTAAATAATGTACGGGAAACAGCTTAGTCAGGTTTTGGGAATTTGAGGAAAGGCCCAGGAAAGATCTATTATTGCATTGAGTTTGGCGGCACGGTGGCCTCACAGCAAGAAGGCTATTATTCCTGGACTGTGCGGGCCTTTCTGTGTGGAGTTTGCATGGTTCTCCCTGTGTCTGGACTCTGGATGGGTTTCCTCCAGGTGCTCTGCTTTCTCCCGTCACCCCATATCATCACAGCCAGGTGATTCGTACCAGAAACCCACCAGAAACCCTAAAACTATTGATCCTGGAGCTAGAAATATGCAATAATACAAAAAAAGTTACATAGTGTCCCTTAAACCTTTACAAGTAACAAAAACTAAAATCATTGACTTGCTTTAACAGCTTTAATTTGTGATGATGGTCCCCCAGACCTTTCAACAATCGCATCATGATTTCAGAACATATCTGTAGAGGTCCTTCAAACATGGAGCCAAGCCGGGATCTGTTTTCACATCGATTTTTTCCTTGGCTCATTTGTGAACTTTCCTAAAATTTCTCATGAGAGTGTCGAAAGAGAAAGTGCCAAATGTTTCTGATCTGCAATCCCAAGCATCTGCTGTACATTTGGCTTTGAAGTGATACTTGCTAATGGGCATCTGGTCTGAATACACACAATACAACATTCAAATCCTGTCTAAGAAAGAAATCTTATTCTTGGCTCTGTGAGATTGACCGTGGCATGAAAAGATGATCGTCACCAGGCAATCATTGCTCATAATGCGACAATTGTGGACGTTTACAAAAGGAGGAGCTTAATTTGCCCCAGTTTAAGGAGATTAGTCTTTGACGTCATGGGGCTAAAAAAGATTTGGAGGCTGGACAAGTTCTAGTAGACAAGATATTTTAGGAGGTCAGTTCAGAAGCCACAAATGCAGTGGAATTAGACACTGTTTATTACAAAAATCCAATTGAAGGTTAATTTAATGGAACCATTTCAAAGAAATAGCTCCACTTTATTGAAATCTTTCTGGCGCACGGTAAATCATGTGAAAGTAAATCTTGCATGCAAAAAAAGTGTAAAGACTAAAAGCAGTATGCTCTTTATGTGCTTTTGTGGAGCAAAGTGGATTGACCTTGGCTTGACCTGCAGCATAAATGAATGAAGTCACTCACATCTTTCCCCTTTGGCTTCAAAAGGGAGGCAGTCGCTCAATCGATAGAGCATTTACTTATGGACCCAGAGGTTGGTGCTGTGATTCCAGATCGGCCAGTACAAATACTTGTCCTTGAGCAAGACACTTGGCCTGCCTTACGTCCAGTGTGTGGAACATACTGCAGGTGTATGATTATGATTGCGTGTGTGGTTCCTAGTGAAGTTGGAAAGTGCTATACATATTAAAATTGGAGATGCTCAGTTTGTAAGATCCCAGTTATTTAAAGCAAATTACGATTTCATATCATCAAGACTTTACCGGTGCTCAAAATAACTGAGGGATAGTGGTTTTGGCACTAACTCGCAAAAGCACTCAATCTGACCAAATGTTTATTTACACTCTGCAAAGTTGATGGTAACTGTACATTGCATGATGTGCACGCCTCTCCTTCCTCAATGTTTGAGCTCCCTGTGCCTGACCTTGTCCACTGAACGCTCACGTGTTTCTATTCCCTGAGGCCTCCATTAGCCCTGGGTCCGTCAGTGGCTAATGGTTTTCTAATTGAGTCTCCACAGGTGCTGTACCTGTTTGTGGAGGTTAAATGGGAACCAATGCAGTCATGTTGTGTTTTATGCCTTTTGACGCTCTCACAGTGAACAGCAGGAAGCCTCTGTCAGGACGTGTCATAGTCTGACTCCATTTGTCACTCTCAACTCGACCTGTTATACATCCCTTTCACTCATAATATCAGTTTTTTTATGCATTTGTTTTAGGATTAGAAAATATGTAAGACCGACTTTCAGAGAGCATAGATCCAAGGTTAGTCTGCCTCATGCGTCTGATCAGCCGGAGTAGGCTACAGCCCCTGGCATACTGTAGTTCCCATACACTGTGTCGAGAGTGCATTGCCAAGGATTTTACTATCATTAACTTCCTCTCATTCAGGGGTTGCCACAGCATATTATTCGCATGAGGGATTTGGCAGAGATCATCTCGATGCTTGGCGATTTTTGGTTCACCGACCGTGAATCGAACGCATTAAATTCAGGAGCACTAACAGGGAGAATATCTATAAAAACTAAATGTTATTCATTTATGTGCATACAGTAGCATGGGCAATAGTGGCTTAGTGGCAGATCAGGCACAAATCTGAAACCAATCTTGTTGTGGTTTTTCATTAATATTTCAGGTTCCAGTCTTGTTCCTTCTCTCTATACATTCCAAATTAGTTGGTACATCATGAAATTATTTATATTTAAAATAGTGCAATGTTGAGAAAGATAACACTGAGAGGCCTGCTGCCACTCAGCATTTTAAGATCCACCTTAATTTTGGTTAGTAAATTTTGACTGCATATATATTGAAGTCTCAAAGCTGTATCAAAACTCCTCTCTTCTTTTGCAAAGCTATAGCCACTTCTCATTCTTCTTAAAGCCTATCATTTCCCAACAGCAGCGCACCTCTCGGAATGCCTTGACTTTCTCCCGAGCCACTCACCGGGCTCAATCTTCTTTCCAATATCCCTCTCCTCAGCTCCATTTTCTACTTCCATTATCATTCCCTTACAGCTTTCTCTGGTCTTTCCGAAGCCCCCTTGTCATTTCAAGCTCGGTCCATTCTTTTATTTGTTTTTTACTCCATCGCGTACCTCGTGCACCAGCTCCAAGCCTGAATAAATTAATAGTGTTGCAATTAAGGCAAAAAAGTCAATTTAGAGATCTTTGTCTAGTTGTGGGTCTTAACATCTTAGTTTTAATGTCAAAGTAAAAAGTAAAAAATAAACAAACACTACACAGTATTTATATTAGGATATTGTGTGGATTCACTCGTTGGATGTCAGGAACTATGACATCGCCGCGCTCCGGGGTGTGTCCCGTGTCCGTTAACAAACAATGACATTTCCTTTCTGGGAGATGGCAGTGGCAAAAGTCCAAGGATATTGGAACTTATTTTGAATTGATTTTTCAATATCAAATTCCTAACCTGATGTATTGAGCTCTGAAACCAAAAAATGTAAACGTTTTACAATAAATTTTCTTTACTAACATTCAGCTAATTCTAAAACAGCATTGTCGCCACTGTGGGGCAACAGTGGCAGGTGGTGGGTTGGGGGTTTGAATCCCGGCTTATGCAGGTGTTGTGTTCTTGGGCAAGACACTCCGCCCACCTTGCCTCCAGTGTCTGCGCACACTGGTGTATGAATGAGAGTGTGAATGGGTGAGTGGTTCCTACTGTAGTGCCTAGTGTAAGTGGACAAGCGCTATATAAGTAAGACCATTTAACAATTTAAACAAAATATGCAAAATCCCCTCAGAGCAAATATTTGTAGCTAATATCCCAACAAAATATAACCATACATTTAAAATGTTGTATTTGGTTGTCAGAAATATGTTTAAAGATTTTCCTTTTGATCAGACCAGATTAGGCTTTTCAGCACACCCTTAAAACCTAAACTGTCAGGTCTGCTTAAAAAAAACACTCATCTGGTCTGATGACAAGGAAACTTTAAACAGTTTATCACTAGATAAATGTATGTTTATGTCAGTAATAAACAGTAAAAGTTTAAAAGAGACATACTGCAGTGTTTCCCATTAATAACAGAGACTATGGTACCCCACTGGTCTAATTTTCTCCACCATAGTCTAAAAACAAGCTAAGCAAGACATTTGGACTGGAAATTACAATTCATGTGCTTCTTGTCTGAACATAAACACATAACATTAACTATACTGTCCAAAAATGGGATTGATAAGATAAAATATCAGTACAATGTTACATTTTTACTCCAAAAATACCTACAGTATATGATTTCTTTCTACTAATTATTCTATTCCCAAATCTTTATGTTTTGTTTCTAAGATTACCATTTGAGTTACAGCGACCAATAAAGTTTGTCTAAATCTAAGTCTCAAAATGAATATTAGATTGAATGATTTGAAGATGACCTATACCACCATAATCTCTTTCAAATTTGTGTGACACGCTGTACTGTATAAATTATATATTTTTTCCCTATTCACCGCCGTGTCTCGCCTTAAAGGCCAAAAATAATAGCTGCGACCACTGGCATAAAGACATCTATAATAAATACACTCAGGTTTCTCTCGACTTCACCCGCTCCTGACCTACTCCTCCTGATCCATCCTGCTCAATGCTCACAGCTGCATGTCTTACTTGTAAAGCCATGATGTGGGTAAAAGATAAAAGGTAGGTGTGAAAGTGATGCAGGTGGTAGAGTCTTCTAATCGTAAAGTTTGTGGTTGAAAACCCATCTCTCTCAGGTGCAGACTGTTGTGTCGTCACTAGGGCTGGGTATTGTTCATTTTTTTTCGATACTAGTACCTTAACGATACTTGGTTTACGATACCGATACCTGAACGATACTTTTTTTGATACTTATACTAAATTATTTGTCATCTACAAAAAAAGTAAATATCTAGAAATTGAAATGACCCAAATTCAACTTATTTATCTAAATCTGAGCTGTTTTGATGAGTTCACGCTCATATGACCTGATTCTAACTTTTTCTAAGGTGTTTTTGACTTGTTCAATAGATTTCTACTCATTTCCTTTTTTATTTAAATGTATTTGCCAATGGGGTAAGAAAATTGTCCTTTTGGCAGTTGTATTTTCCTAATTCAAGTGAGAATTGTCGAACCAAATAATGTAGATGACAGTAGTAAACCAAATAATGTAGATGACAGTAGTAAATGTGTCTAGTGAAAACTGCTCTAAACAAGACTAATATTCTCAAATCAAGTCATTCTTACTCGTGCTTGATGTTTAGTTTTGTTGTAGAACCATAAAACAGAACAATAATGACCATTTAT